>VMBQ01000428.1:49155-112970 GCA_007657795.1 Dreissena rostriformis | reverse complement strand
TGTGTGTGTGTGTGTGTGTGTGTGTGTGTGTGTGTGTGTGTGTGTGTGTGTGTGTGTGTGTGTGTGTGTGTTTGTTGTGTATGTCTGGGTCATGTGTATTAAATAGGTTTTCTGTCAAACAAATTGGTTCCTTGCAATAAATGAACGACAACATTCAATAGTATGTTTCTTTTCGGCTGGTGAAACTAAAGTTTGCCATCGTTTTCATTTTTACATGGTCGTGTTCTTTAAGTCAGAGTACAAGTACAATACAATGTTCTGATTGTATTCATCTACTAAGAGAAATCACCATTAATCTTGATGAAAAGGTTTATCGCTCTTACTATTAACAATTCTCATTTATTATCATTACGAGTGATTGTTTGCTTCGCATAACAAGCAATCATTAATATTACATTACAGTACACTCGTATACAAGTTTATTTTGGGTATTTCAACATAGTGTAAAGTCAACAGGTACATGTTCTATAACAATACAGCATGGTATATTTCGTGCACATTCAAGTGATTCTAGTATCTTATTTTCTAGTATCTTTATTCAAGTTACCAAAGTTGTGTTATCAGTGTTATCAATGCGTCTTTATCGTGCACCAAGTTTCAAAAAAGGCTAATAAAAAAAATAAGAAAATGTCTTGGAAAGGTCACTTGGGAAGAATCATAGCACTTGTGAAAATCAATCCTTATGTGTATGTCTATATTAACAAATATATTGAATATCAATACCAGATGAAACTACACTAACTACCCTTCAATGTCATGTTTAAGGTCGTTGGTTAAGATCCGCAATGACGGTTTCCTTAACAGAAAGACGATTTTCTATGAAAAATTAAACATTGTGGTTATTAAAAGTAACAATCTACGGTAGCCTTATCAAACGAAGAGATTTTGTCAAGGACTAAATACACACCAATAACGTTAATATAACAACACATTTAACCAAAATGACCGAATGATGATGTCACAACAAGAGGCAACACTGATGCCACCATTAGCAACTGCTATGAAACACGGATATATCGTATATCATAGTGTTCAAGAATGGAGATTATTCACGAAACCAATGATAATAAGTTGATCGGTATTATACTCTGACTCAACATTAAAAATCCCTTTTATTAAGAGTGTTAAGGTCTTATTTGTTACAATTATCACGTCATTTATTTCGTGTATATTATCAAATACTTTGTTAAAATAATACCATATGGTAATAGTTGTTTTAATTTTATTTGCAATTACGCAAAATTAAAGTTTGCATTAATGGTGTCAAATTTCTACCAAATTAAATATAATCACTGATGAAAGTTTTCATGTTCTCAAAAAAAATAACAAGATTAAAACAACATAGGTAACCGTACTATTGTTGGAATAAAAACAAAAAGCACTACCCACACTTAACATTTTGCAAAATAAATATTGAATTAATGCTTGTAAAACATATCTTTTACGTGAAACACGTTTTCAAATATAGACATTTGCCTTAATTATGAGAATCTGCCAATTGGTTATAGATGTTGGGATTGGAGGACCAAATCAAAATCCATAAACATAAGTAACTCAAATTATGTTTGATATTATTTTGCATAAAGCCTTTACCACGTGTTCCACACCACAACGGTAGTTGTGATTCATTTTTTTATGATTGTTGTGGCAGTTGTGTTGATTTGTTCCCAAAAAATAGATTTTGTTTTAAAAATGTCTCTGCACATTATACGTTCAAATACTTTGTTAAAATATAACCATAGGGTAATAGCTGTTTAAATTTTATTTGCAATTACGCAAAATGAAAGTTTGCATTAATGGTGTCAAATTTCTACCAAATTAAATATAATCACTGATGAAAGTTTTCATGTTCTCAAAATAAATAACAATATTAAAACAACATAGGTTACCGTACTATTGTAGGAATAAAAACAAAAAGCACTACCCACACTTTACATTTTGCAAAATAAACGTTTCTCCTAATAAACGTTTTCTTTTCATTCAGATATTGATAGAGAATTTAAATGTGTTTGACATTACTGTTCTGTCAAATTAACATATTTTATGATTAGTTGGTTTCTGCAACTTTGTCGGCATGTAATTGTTCTTTACAGGATATATTCATATAGAAATACAATATGGTTGTTTTTTAATTAAGTTATAAACAAATCCAACAGTTTTGTAGAATTCTGCAGACGTTCGATCACTATCGAGCAGTTAATCGGGTCATTTCAACACGTTGCTATGGTAAAAAAATGTACGAAATACATTAATAATTATATGAGATAAAATTTAAAACGTTAATTTCAAACAAGAATGTAACATTCTAAAGAGGACACAAATTTGCCTTATCAATATTCGATCCTGGAGCCGTTGGCTTAAAATGTTATCGGCATAAACCTTTCGGTCGCCTAGAATTTTATAGCATCAAGTAGAGAAAGAGCGTTTCAATCTCGTAGTACGATATTGAAATAAACCTTCTCCACTGGTTGCAGCATTTCTCAATAAAAACGTAACTGTAACGAAATACATTTTATTATGCGGTATAAAAAACCTAAACCAAAAAAGCGCTGTCTAAAATCACGTCATTTCCGACATTTCGCTCATTAAACTGCGTTCCTCTTTCTTGCGAGCACATATAATTCTTTTTGTAAGCGTCCTCTACTCATAACAATATCATTAAATAAATGATTATATTGGCAATTTGATCTGTGTAAGGAATATTTGAGTGCTGTGTTCTTGAATATAGAAATCATAATACGAGTTTACAAGAACATCCAGAAACATTATTTGAAGAGAAATTCTCATTATCATCCGCTTGGCCATTATTGACGGCAAGTGTGAAATCGCCTATCCAATACAAGACAAACTATACAAGCACATCTCAAAACCATTTTTAAAATAAATAGATTTGCCACCGCTTTGTCAAAGTAAAGAAATAAATGAGTTTAGACCGGTAATGGAGAATCCAAATACAAACCTCACACTAGCCATAATAATTCCAAAAACAGACACATATCCCAAGAAAAAACATGATTCGTGGGAGAAAATATCATATAACATCGTTTGCGTGTACATGTATATGCAAAATATGTATATGCTTTGCGCCACATTAGCCTGTGTCCAACATTTCTATGTAATATATAAATACCACAACACATAACGTTAGTAATTGTGCATATTATCACCTATTTCCAATTAAAATATTGTTTTCAAATCCGATGTTTTGAATACTTATTGAACATTTTTTGAAATTATATGCAAAATAGTGTTTACTGATAACAGACTATAAGATCAAAACCATAAGGGAAAAAAATAAATATCATATATGAACTGCATGACCTGTATTATAACAGCAATTTACAGTCATATATATTTAAGAAATTCAATGTTTGTAACTCGTAATGGGACTTGTTCCCAGTTTGGTAAAATGACGATTTTCAAAATAATTGCCATATATTGAGAAAAGAATGTATGCCTTATGTTTTAATAAGCGAAATAACGCTCGTAATTGTTTTTGTAATATTGGTTCATTCACGGAAAATCACCACTCGAAATCGGTTAAATAATAAAGCGTTTATTACGCTTTTCCTTGATTATGTGGAAAAAACTTCGAATATTATCAAAGCGATTCTGTTTCGACGGTCAATATAAACGTCTGCGTTGCACAGTTGTAGCGCGTTTACTTTTGCTTCCAGAGGACCGGAATCGAATACCCGGGATATCAATATTTGTATTCACCTTTTTTCTTGCTTTTATAATCATATATTACACACATTATAGATTCGTTAGTTAATGTATTTTACGACATTTTGTATGCGAAAATCTGTGAACAAGTGCCTATAATGATTGACACGTATCGGCGTGCTTTATTCATGTAGTTATCACTTTCATAATCTTGATGTAATCATAAATACATTATGTTATTTTGTTATCTGTTTCGTAATACATGTGTATATATTTCGGGCTGGTTTAATTTTAGTTCATTTAATTGTGTTACCAACGTCCTTTGTATTTACTGGTGAGTCATATGGGAAGGTCTAACAGACCAGTTCTCAGAGTCCTGTCTGTCAGTAAAATGTTTCCTTCTTCTTGAATGAGACCACAGCTAATCAAATGATGTAAAATATTGGAAAGAACAGGTCAACGAATATTAGTGGATTTCGACAATTGCCCAATTGTCGCTAAACGTTAGGGTTATATAATATGCTTCACAGTGCCTATCAGTCATGATAACCAAAGGTAAAAAAAAAACTCGCTTTCCATTCATCATCACTGATTTAAAAGTTGTATTAGCATTTGATTGTGTTGAGTACTTTTTAACAGAGGGGTAATCGCGTGATAGTCAAGATGGCGACGTCCGTGCCTGGACATGTATTTTCGCCGTTTTATACCGTTTATTTCTTGTGTTAATTTATTTAATGCCGCTCACTTTTCAGCCATATCAGCAAGAAAGTTACTAGCGTTTATTTCGTATAAATATTCGCTATATATCTCACCTTTACTCGCTGCGAAATTTCTTAGCGGGATTACCTAATAACAGCTCCAATAAGAAACTTCGCAGCGAGTAAAGTTAAGATATAAAGCGAATTTTTATACGAGATAAACGTAAATTACTTTCTTACTGATATAGCTGGAAAGTGAGCGTCATTTTAAAAGTAAACAAACGTAATAAAGGGTATACAACGGCAAAAAAAAACCGTCGCGGCATGGACGTCGCCATCTTGAGTATCACGTGATAACTCCCTCTGTTGAAGGCGCAATACATTCATTTTGCGGAATAAAAGATCTAATAAGTTTGGAATTATCTCTTGAATTTTCTTGTTTATAGTTGTTGTTTTTTTAATTTTGTTAAAAATGCCTTTTCACACCTTGATATAGAAGAAAATCAATGTTAAGATTATACGTATACGTAATTGCATTTTAAGATATAAAGTTTTCATTACTACCGAAATGTTCCTCGATATATATTGTAACCATTTCGTGTACAAAGAACATGCCTTATTCATATACTAATACCTGTGTTATCAACAGTAAATAGTTAATTTTTCAGATGCATTAAAAGCAATCCTAAACTATTGCAGTATTTTCTTAAAATTAATTATTATCTTGATCATTTAAACAAACTTGAAAACACTCTACCACTTTATATTATATATGGTCGACCTTCTTGTTCTTGACACAAACATTTTAGAAGGATTGTTGTATCGGAAGAAGAAATAACAGGAATCTGTCACGTTATTCCGATCTTATTATATATATCCTCATTATTTACATCATTTGGAGGCTTTATGTAAATACTCAAAAAATACGATTTATTTCGAGTGCGTGGCTTTTTTTCTGCACTATCGTTAGTTGTGTCGTAAGAACACCCAGAAATCGCGTGACGAATACACACTCGGTAGGATGTAGTTGTGCAGATGCTTTTAGCGGTATTGCACACGAATCCACGGTCATTTCCTCTGGGGAAAATGGGATATATTGGACACGTAACCGTCTTGGGAAATACTTGATAGTAAATAGGCTATCCCATTATGTTTAAATACGTACTGTGTGTTCCTTGGTTCCCAGGTGCTGATTGGTGCAAGGTTACATTCGTGTCATACGATCCGAAGTCTTCATTCAAACAAGCCATTGACTTACCATGACTTCATTGAATTTATTATCGCTTTTTAATGTTATCTTCTTGTATTTGTTTTCCCATTATTCTTTTGCACAAGGAACAAATACTTATATAAACGTTAAGCCCAAATTTAAAAGCTTTACATAGTATTGCACGTTTATTTCGTTTATGACTATGACAAGTGTGTTTAAAATCATTTGTTAATTAAACAACAAGAGGTTAATGTGGATTTTGTTTCACAGTTAACTCGTTTAAATATGAAACTTTGAAAATGATAAACCAATAATGTAACTTTGCAATCAAATGCATCGGATATGTTCAAATCTTTTGTATAGTTGACACAAACTAAATATTAGGACAATACTGATATAAAACGAAAAGCACATATTCTGAGTAGGTTTCATGTTGTACTACTGTATACTACATATATTCCTCTTCTTCTATATGATCGTTTATATGAATCACTGACAATGCAAATGCTAAAACTTGAACATAATTTGGGTTAACTTTGTTATGCAAAATTAATAAATAATGTCCCCCCTAACTTGGTTAAGTTTAAACGCTCATTTTGTTAGGTTCGCAGTTTTTGTTTATATTATTGGATCTTCTGAATCATTCTATCTGCTTCTAAGAAAAACATTATTGTACAACGGTTACTGGATTTGAAGAATTTTCTAGGAAATTATTTTATTTGGTATTGACATCATTGTTTTTAAATATAACCGATCAAAAGTGTACACACACCGTGGAACAATTTTGTTTTTGTATGATGTTGTTAAAAAAATGAAACCTTTAGCAAATTACTTGTTAGTATACGTTGCAGATGTTGCCGGATGAATTCCGTGTGGTTCTATCGTGGAGGAAAAACTCGTTTGTCTGTCAAATATTTTTAACTTGAAATATGTATCACTAATACAACAAAGAGATGTATACTCTTTGAATGTAAAGAATTGAAGGCATATAAATATAGCAATACTATTGCTAATGCACAAATACAAGTAATGCATGATCCGACGGTGATCCTTAACATACAAACAATACAAAATACAATTTAGCAACGAAACATAGTGAAAATACTAAAAAATAGTTACATGTAAAATATTTATTAATGGTAATATATATAATTAATACAACAAAGAGATGTTTACTCTTTGAATGTAAATAATCGAATGACTATAGCAATCATTCGATGCACGAGATCGATATTGAACATATTAGTGCACGGAAAAAGGGAGGTATGATCTGAGTATTAGTCAAATTATAAACGTGCAACTGTATGGTTGCACACGTTGGGCGCCAATGTTGCCGGATGGTTTCCGTGTGGTTCTATCGTGGAAGAAAAACTCGTCTGGCTGTAAAATATTTATTTATGGTAATATATATCATTAATACAGCAAGGAGAGGTATACTCTTTGAATGTAAAGAATCGAATCCATATAAATATAGCAATACTATTGCTAATGCATAAATACAAGTAATGCATGATCCGACGGTGATCCTTAAAATACAAACAATACAAAATACCATTTAGCACCGATACACAGTGAAACATAGTTACCTGTAAAATATGTATTAATGGTAATATATATCATTAATACAACAAAGAGATGTATACTATTTGAATTAGAAGAATCGAATGACTATAGCAATCATTCGATGCAAGAGATCGACATTGAACATATTAGTGCACGGGAAAAGGAGGTTTGATCTGAGTATAAGTCAAATTATAAACGTGTAACTGTATGTATAAGATGAACTGAACTTATATAACCTAGAGAAAAACGACCTTAACGACTAAATCGAATAAACAACTAATCAGTATTTAAAAAAAAGTACCGTTATAAAGTCATATAAAAGTCGTGATTTACATTTTAAGTTAACTATATATTTAGAAATAGGTTCAACAACAAAACAACAAAACACCGTATAATTTAATATTTTACACAGAAATAATGAATCATCACAAACAGTATCAAGAGAGAAATAGGTGTTTACACCTGCTAGTCTTAAACTTAAGAAGAGTGACCGATTGCCCATATAGGACATAAATACAACACACCATAGTGACAAGACAAAGATATAAGACACCATAAAAAGGATCTTTAATTATGAACCTGTTTGCTAGTAACAATATACATATAGACTGTTGATGCATTTCCTTTCTATTCTTAAATTGAACCCCGTAGCATTTGTTTCAATATTTTAACTCAACTAATAGATTAGCTTTATTTATCTATGACGGCTGATGCATGCTTTATACTCCCGCTGGGAAGCATAACGTTGTTTAAAGAGCATGGCGCGTTATGCATTCATTACGCTTATCTCCTCTTGGAGTGCAATTCAAACATCCATCGTGCCATCCCACAATTCATTGATCTGTTTTTGTCTGCTTCGAATTTTAAGCTAGTTGTTCTTGTCAATTGTTTGGTTTGAACAATGTATTAAATGATGAAATAAATTTCATCTGCTATGGTGGCCTCTTTCTGACATATCGTTTGGGTTGTTTGCGAGTTGGAAGAAAGTTTTATATACGCCAACGCCAAGAGAACGCCAAGTATACCAGTCGCATCGCAGTCATTTTTGTTGATCTTGCGGCTGTATGTGTCGTTCTGGAGTGTTTATGTCGAAATCTTTTTTTGATGTCTTGTATGCGGTGTTTTCATAGCTTTTTTAGTTTGCAAAATAAAATGAAAGGGGCATATCCACGGAAAATAAGTTGTAACATAAAAAAAAAAAAACATGTTTTTCAATTATTACAAAAGGTCACTGGAAACTTCGCGTGTGCCGGAAAATTAGTAGTGCATGAAATGTACACTATTGAAGTGAACGTTTTTCGGAATCCCTCCGAAGGCGTTTTTTTTCAAATTTCATACATATTTTAATTTTACGGAAAAAATAAATAAATATACATTTAGTTAATTTTAATAAAATAAACTATTTAATAAAGGGTGAAATATTGCCATGCGTTTGTTTTTGGCCGTACCTTGTTCAATATTAAATATCTCTAAATAGATTTTACCTTAACTAATACTTCGGTCGGTCATTTTGTATGGAAGGGAATGTCCGCCAGGCCATTCATGTTGCCAATTGATAATTGAATATTGCTTAATGACAAATATATATTGCTTAATTATGGAACGGTATTAAGGTAAAAATTACATCCTTCCTTATGACTGTGTCATGGTTCTTGATGGTACTTTCAATTTGTTTGTAGGCACCTTTTCATGCTTGATAACGACTGTCTTTTTACATTCGGCTTAATGGAATCATTCATGTGTACAGATGCAACATTCTTGTTCCTAAATTGCGTGCTGGGTATGTGTATGATGGTTTGTGAAGAGATACTTATGCAAATATGCGCAGTGCATAATGGAATCAAACATTAATGCGTTGAATAAATAAACGCGATGGCAATATGTGAGTTCCAGCCAAGCACAAAGCAGCATACAATCATGCATGATACAATTATATCAATTGACAATCGACAGTCGTTCCGAAATGCTATGGGCCGCTACGGAAATTTACGGCTCTGCTATATTCTGCTCGGTTTTATTTTAAAACAAGATTGTCGAGGTATGGGTAATGTTTTTTTGCAGAAAATGATGCATCTAGGGTTTTTATTCCTTCGTGCTTTATCTACATTCACAATTATATATGCATATAATACTCAATTACAACTTGCATGCCAACCGTTAACAAATAACTGAATACACGTAGGTATAGTGTGATGACTAGAACAAGGCAGCGGAATTAATTCCAGTCGAAACCGATTAATATCGTGCACGATTTCGTCATGACGCAAACTGGAATGAAATAGGACATTTACAAAAATAACAATATTTCGACGTTATCGGTGGATACATTGCTATTTTTATTTTGGACGGAAACAACGACAGTTAAGTTCCAGTAACAAAGTAATTTTTCATGATGGACTGGAATAACTCAGCGAGTGGTCGGGCATACCAAAGGATTTAAGGTGTAATTAGGTAAACATACCAATTAGCTTTAAGTAACATTTTCTGATTTATAATATTGATAAAACAATCAAGTCCGAAAGTCACATTATATGCAAAAAAATATTATTTCCCTCTATAGTTATCCAATTTTTTGATTACAGTATTGATTCAATAATTCGATGAAATATAAAACGTGTCATTATGAAAACATGTTTCAAGGAAACGTTTTGTTATCATAATTGTGACAGGCAGTATATGCAAATATGGGAACCTCATACCTTTCTGTTAGGGAATACAGTTATAACTAACTAAAATCAATATCGATTAAGGAATTTCTCCAGAAATTGGAAGTCGACAATTTTAAATAAAACATATAAGTACATGACAGCCTTTGAGAAAGATTGCACTATATTAATATCAGAAAAAGTTCAAAGCCAAAGAAATCGTAGGTTACCTTCTAACCTTTTAGTAAAAATGGCAGACATACTGTTATTATAAATAATCATTTATAATGCTTATGAATAAAAAGGTACTTATTGTTGACAGCACTGTTCTCGCTTTGAGAACCACTTTCTTCATTAAATACGCACATATGTCCTTCTTTTAAAGGGTAACCTTGCCTCTAACGGGTAACCTTACCTATAACAGATTCTCTTATTGTTGATTTCAATCACATATGAATCTCGCTCTAGGAATACCGCTCTTTATCCATGCGCGTAAAGTAACGTCCCTGAGATTGACATATGCAGTGACTGTTCAACAAGTGTTTTGATTGGAAAATAACATGAAATAACAGTTGAGTTGTTTATAAAAAATGTAAATTTCAACAATATTGACACCATTTATTTGGATGTTTGTATATATATCTCTTTTCAAGATATAGTGCAACCAATGTGCATGCCAATAACCATGAGAATAAAGTTTATTTTATACCTAATTATAACATATGACAATTCTGCAGTGAAATAACAGCAGTGAAAATAACACAATTGTTATTTTCACCTGTGAAAATTAACAAATTTTCGGAATTCTTTTTTTCTTTCTTTAGATTATCATATTAAGATGTACTTCCCTTGTTTATATCATTGTTTATATTTTTCTATGATCAATAGTTAAATAAACTCGATATTCCACCGAATCCAACACATTTTCTTTTAATTTAATGTTTTTTTTTTACCGTTTTTTTTACATTGTTTAAGAGTTTGACTGAAGAAATTCCGTGGAATAATGACGTCATTTCGTCAACAAAATGACGTCATGTCGTCAACAAAATGACGTCATTTCAATGTATTGAGGCACGCCACGGGAGAGAGGATCACTTTTCAGCGAAAGGGAAATTATTATTAATTATTTTCTTGAAAAAGGGGCATAAAAGAAACAGAAAATTAATGTCAGTGTAAGATCGTTTGTTATTTCCCTCGTGATCATAGAAAAATAGCATTTTCTATGATCACTCGTGAACTAACAAACGATCTTACACTGACATAAATAAATATCCTCTATGGCTTTTAGCGATTCCATTTTCGACGCAAACTTGAGCAAATTGAGGTCAATATGGCATCAGTTCCTTATGACTTTGACATAAGAATAAGCAACATGTGGCAGACAATTAGACCTTGGCATAAAGTGTTACATCTATTGACTTAATTTTGAGTCCTTCTTGCAGACTGATTTATGAAGATATACACGCATGTCAATGTAGTAATGTCAACATGGCACAAATCATCCTTAGTTGGTGCTTCAATAGGCATAATAGGCTCAACCCACCATACAGCGGGATTGTTATCATAAATGGTAAATGCCGCTTAATATATAAAAGTGAAACTCCAGAAACTGCAGCAGAATTGCAATTCAATCATACACACCTTTGTGGCCCTATATTTATGGCAAGGAACCAATTGCCAAAACGGTACAGTACGGCACAAAACGAAACAACATATACACATAGTAGAATAAAGCTGGGGTCACCGCCTTGGATTGGTCAATGCTAAGCATTGCGGTTTAAACCGGTTATAGAGCGCTCAACCTCACACTTGGCCCAGCAATATTCATGATACATATAAGTGTAAATAAGATTTAACCTCATAGCATTGCAACTCAAATTAAAAAGTAATAAAAGGGAATTAAAACGCATTCAATTTAATTACTATTTAATTACTCAATGGTAGGAAGGAGACCAGAGCAACAGAGTTACAACTTTTTGAGGCACGATGAAATGAAATTACTTACACGCATCAACTACATCCATTCTTTTTTTCAAAAATATTTAAGAATATAGCATCATATAGTTAATATTTGAGATCATCATCGCGCACCTACAGGAAGAAGCAGCAATATTGGGTGTAAAAGATCCAAATTACCTACTTGATTGTTTATGTGACTAATACACTAAAATGCAAATGAAAATGATTGTTATACCTAAAATGAATAACCGTAAAGACTGAGGCGATAATATATCGAAATGAAAATTACAATGATAAAAAAATGGGGGCTGCGTGATATATACACGCGTATATTATTAAAAATAAATAAAACGAAGCTTAAAAATAAATCGATCAAGAAACTACCATCAGAGAAAAAAAGTTTAACAATTTAAATCTCTTAAATATACTATTAACAATGAAATATTATTTGCCACTCAAGTCCACACCGCCATGAGAACAGTCATATTTCCAATGAACTATTGCACCCTTTTTTCTTGGTTCAAACCATCCCGTGACACAGGAAACAAATGATCCAGAAGGAACATGCGGTAACCTGAAGAATTGTGCTGTAAGTATGTCTTATAACGGTGTCAGATTCTAGAGTGTACAATATGGCTTAACCTGTCCATAAACTGGGTGTCATAAAAGGCGTCCAGGATTCATGTCTGTTTACGGTATGAACAACTTGTAACCTTGGAGGTTGTTGTAGCGATGCGACCTTCTAAGTGTGAAATATAATTATTGATTGTGCGCGTTTATTCCTTACATAAATCAACTTCTAAATAATGTCAAAATTGACAATACCAGTTTGCGATTTATGGATCGCCTATTTGACCGTTTGAAAAATACTACTGATTACTCAAACTATCAGAACCTCTTGGCTGATAAAGAACATTTACTAGAAACCATGTGAACGGACATGAACAAAGTTTGTGAGATTGTTATTGTTTTGGCATTTAGTAGGAAAAGTATTGGTATGTTTCCACACAAGCACATTATCTTTATAACTTTACGTCTGTTCATATACAATATATATAACCCACAATTGAAAGCTCAACATGTGTACTTTATTTCGTACCTGACTTTGGTTTGTGTGTAAAAACAATCATTGGCTAATAAAACATTACGTGCTTAATGTATTTAAACTTAAAATGTTAATTATGAAGTTCGCACTAAAAAGAAAGTATCAAATTATGAAAATGGTTGACAAACTATGTGTCTTTAAAATCGTTTACAATGTAGCTGTTGTATAGCCACCTAACACAAATTCTAAGCAGTTGTCATTTGTTTCTTCTGTACAGTGAGCTTATTCGTTTACTTATACATCCTTAGCAAGAGGCATATTCCGAAAGAAAGAGAGCGGAGAGCGACGAATGAAAAGTCGCAATTCACAACAAATGTTATGCCTTACGAGGAATGAATGGCAGTTATTTAAATGCTTGCACTTGAAAGAGGCAAGCTTTTCTGTTTAGAATATATATTATATTTCCTTTTAAGCTTAAGTGTTAACGCTGGTTTTGTTCCGTTCATAGTTATTTGAAATTATTGGATTAAGATCTTAACAATTACAGCTTATTGTGCATGTTATTTTAATTTAAAAAAGGCGTTATAATACACACCGTTATAGGAATTGAATACTTAACATTAACTTTTCTAGTAAATAATTGCATTTGGTAAGGACAGGATTGTTGATGTTCAATGTCATTTAGGTACTCTGTGAAAATGTTTTGTCTTTTATTCATGAATTATTCGAGCCATGAAATCTCTATCAAATTATTAATACATATACAAAACAGGAATTTTGAAACTCAAAATACTCGCCTGTTTGATGTACCATATCACAGAGCATTACATAAAACACAACATAGTAACTAAGTGAACATGTACTACCCCATGGAATGACTTCTAATTGTGAACATGTTCGATTGTGAAATGTCAATGGCACATGCATTATAAAAATGATCCATTTCCTTTTAATTCTGCATTTACAACCCTGGCTGTTGTAACAATATTTTGGACACAACTATTTAATTATTCTATGCCGTCTTGTGCGTCTATTATACTTCTTCCGCTGTGATCTAAAGAAAATACGTCATTGGACATGTTTACCCAATGTAATTTCACTTAGCGCATTCATTACGGGAGTTGCTCTTAATGGTACAAACCAAACATCGTACCATCCCACAATTTATTGACGGTAGTAAATGTGTTTTGATTTTTAGCGAGTAATGGTCTTGCTTGCTTGGGATTGGATATATGTGTCCACATGATGATATAAAATCCATTAGAAAGACAGAAACATTTTGTTTCTGACCAGACTGAACTTTTCTATCCGGTCTTTTTATGTTTGTATGTTTATTATAAATATAATTAAAGGAGCATATCGAAGGATAATATGGTAAAAACGTACTTTTATTTTAAATAGATATAAACTTCGCCGGAGAATTAGGAGTTGTCGTCAATGAAATATACACAAAGTCTCCTTATACGTGATAACTTTACTTTACCGATTCTGATTGAAGTGAGCTTTTTTATCATTCCAGACGCGTGTATCAAACATAATTTCTTGGCATTTTATATATTTGTTCTTAACGATTAAATACATGTATTTTTATTTCTTAAAATAACATTTGTGATTTTTTTTTAATGTTTTCATACCAGTCTATTTTCAGTAGACAATTGTAAAAGCTTCCGTTGCATGGGGCGGCAATCACAAAGCATACAATAACTGAACGGATTTAATCGTTAAGCTAGACTCACGTCAAACAAAAATCACACGTCTTTTATTTGGATATATTTTTAACCTCATACAAAAACAGTTATCGCCAACTTAAGTTCCAAATATTAAATAATTGTGCTCGAATTTGACCTCCAATCAAAGCTCTTTTAAGATCGACCGATTTATTGTTTATTTTTACCAAATACGTCTACGTAAGAGTTTCACTTATTTTCTTACGCACTATAACCGTAGTATTATTAGCACAAATAATTTTTAATACGTAGTCTTTAGGGATTAATATAATACATCAGAAGGCCTCGATACATCTTTTTGACATGTTCTTTAAAAACAAAAGCATGTGGTAGTGTTCTTTTATGTACTCGTACTCTGTTGTTGACACAGTTCAGGGGACTCATATAACGTATACCTACCCAATAATACGATTGTAATAGTGCACTTAGCAAGTGCCTACTCGGCTGAGAGAAAAGGTGGGAAAACGGGATATGACACTGTAAAGAAGACTAGAATAGACAAACCATTTAGTCATGTAATTAGTTTGTACTATTGTAGCGTCCGCAAGACACATTGTATGCAAGTGCCTTGTATTACTAGCCAGCATTATGTTACAAAAAGTGATTATTGCATCCTTGTAATGCTCCATACGCTATCCATTTATGTTAGTGCCAATCTGAAAGGAGTTCGTTTTTTTGTTAGGCAGCCTTTTAGCACCGAATGAACTGACTTGTCTTGATAGAGAAACATCATCTTAATTAAAAGGAGATAAATTCTAGTTTAGCAAGAAGTCCGTTTTGATAACAACATGTATTGACTCTGCATACAAACACAAATCAAATAATTCGGGAAAAAATAGCATTTTGAAATAAAGTGTGTTTGTAAAAGATATTTTACCCATTTGTAGTTTATTTTTGTCCGTTTCGAAAGGTTGTGTACTGTTTTTTAGTTTTAACTTCGAAAATAAACGTGTCAGATTTGCAGATAACAATGTTCCCTTTAAAAACAAAGACACTATTTCTTTGGATGACTAACGTTTTGCAGTAGTCAGAAATAGAGTATGTTTTACAATCCACATGCCAAATATGGACCCTGAGCATAAAGTGGCTTTTAGCAGTTCTATTTTTAAGCAACCATTAGGAAATGTAGCGTAATGGCCCTGGTGTTTCTAATGAACTTGACATTACAATTTACAACAAAACTTGTTTGCAATATCAAGTCGTAATGAGCTGAGATATTGTCTTTATTTAAGTTATTGTGGCATACTTTGTATGATGATATCCATGAATTCATAATTTGCAAATGTCAATCAGTTATAAAGTATCCTTCGTTAACTTTATATCAAAATGCTTTTAAGGCGCTCGTTAATGGCGTGTAACTCCGTTTCCTTTCAGACAATTTTAGATAGCCGTTACAATTTTTTCGTACGAAAGTCTTATTTATTACCGGCGCCTTTATATACAGCAAGTTTTCTACTAATGTTAAATATCATGTTCACCAATCTTATCTTTGAACGATGCCAATCCCAGTGGTCAGTTGATATACCTAACGTGATTTCGGTCACCTCTTGCATGATATCAAATTATGAGCTGTTTGTATAAAGATTCCATTAATTGGTATTCTTTATCATTTTTCAGTACAAATACACAAGCGCAAATATCAGTTTATAATTTATTCAACCATTTGAATAATTCTACTTATTTTTGATAACATCAGACGGGTTCTGACTTGAAAACATAATAATATAATTATTATATACAACAATGATCAAAGCATGTAGCAGTATTTCTGATATTATTCATTACACCATGTAAAAGAGATGTTATCGCGGTTAAAAAACAAGTTAGTGAGACTGTTGTTGTTATGTCATTATACACAAAGCGTAGGAAAAATCTTAAGAATACTTCGTAAGAACAAAGTTTCGTTTTTACTTTATTCATTTAAATGTTATTTGGGTCTTCATTACGGTGTATCATATTTCTCAAATTGGATTGATGTCAATTAAAAGCTGAAGAATATCATAAAGACATGTTCATCTAAGAAACTAATGACTAAATGTGTTTAATATCAACTCGTCGAATCATTCTGCTATGTTTGAAATCAAGGTTGCCGGGATATGAGCAATGTTTCTTATTTTGCTTTTTGGATTTAAATTGCTGTTGGAGCTGTTGTATTGTTGTTTTGTTGTTTTTGTAGTCGCTCTTTAATCCTTTAATGTCATAAACATTTTAACTGAAAATAACAAATAACCCGATTTTGGGTCATATATTCATTACAGCAAATCTATTGACAGTGGGATATACTATTTACATCTGTTTGTGTTTTGTGATTAATTCCGTGGCTAAGTGGGCTGTCCGGCGTGCCTATAGATCAGTTTGACACGAACTGTTTTGTTTGTGTTGTCGTTTGTTGTGTATGGTAAAGGACAATATACCTATAATGAACGGACCCGCATTGTGGATGGTGACGAGGTTTTCAGAATATGATGCCTCTAGGGTTCTTATTTCTCCGCGTTTAACCTAGATTCAAATATATATATATATATGTTTTACTCAACTCCAATTTGGGTGACAAACGTAAACGGGTAACTGAATACACGTATGCATAGTGTGATAACCAGACCATATTGCGGAATTCATTCCAGTCGAAACCAAAGAATATCTTGCATGATATCGTCCTGACACGAACTGGAATGAACTATACAATTTACAGAAATCATTAATTGATACAACGTTTCGACTAAGGGCCATGTCTTTATTTAACCTGACGAATCACCAGGCTATGTACCATTAACAACATACACACATTTCGAAATACATATATCCAAGAAATAACGTTATAGTTTTTCTTAAGGTTTGATGCTTTTCGTTATGATCATTCTGGAACGATGTTACATCTTTAAACATAAAAATAATTGATGGATTCCTTACTATTTGTATGTCGGAAGAAATCAACATCAGTTAACGCCAATTTCCAGTAGCAAAGTAATTTTTCATGGTGGACTTGAATACCTCATCGATTAGTCGGGCATACCAAAGGCCTATAGGTGTAATTGGGTAAACATACCAATTGGGTTTAAGTCAAATTTTCTGTTTTGTTGATAATACAATCAAGTCCGTAAGACACATAATACGCAACAATACTAATTTCGTTTTATAGTAATCAAATTTTTCGATGAAATTATTGATTCAATAATTCGATGAAATGTGATTCTTGTAATTATGAAAACATCTTTTAAGCAAACGTTATGCTATCATAATTGTGACTGACAGTATATGCAAATATGGGAACGTCATACGAGTGCATTTCTATTTGGGAATTCAGTTATTGCTAACTAAAATCAAAATCACTTCTGGAATTTCTCCAGAAATGTAAACTATAAGTAAAAATGACAGACATAGTGTTAATAGTAATGGTTCATAATGATTATGCTTAACAAGGCACCCATTTTTGACAGCTCTTTTCTCGCTTTGATGAAAACCGATTTCTTAATTAAATACGATTTTTTGTACTTGTGTTAATGGGTTACCTCACCTCTAACGGGTTACCTTACCTCTTACGGGTTGTGTTATTGTTGATTGAAATCACATATAAATCCCGCTCTGTGAATACCGGGATAAAGGCATGTGCGTAAAGTATCGTCTCAGATTGGCATGTTCAGTGCCTGTATAACTGCCATGTAGTGTTTTGATTGGACAATAAGATAAATTAGCAAAGTTCTAGATAAAAAAAGTTTCTTTCAACAATAAAGACACGATGTCTTGGATTATTTTTATGAATGCCTAATATCCAGATATAGTGCATTCAATGTACATGTGAATAACCCTGAGAATAAAGTGGCTTTTAGCGATTCCATTTTCGACACAAACTTCAGCAAATTAAAGTCAATTTGGCATCCGTTCATAATGACTTTGACATAACAATCTGCAACATACGGCAGATAATTAGACCAAGGCTTAAAGTGTTGCATCTATTGACTTAATTGTGAGTCAATCTTGCAGACTGATTTAAGAAGATATATGCACGAATGTCAATGTCCGAAAATCAACATGTAATAAATGTATCCTTAGTTGGTGCTTCAATAGGCATAATAGGCTCAACCCACCATTCAGCGGGACTGTTATCATAAATATTAAATGCCGCTTAACAATAACAAATCTCTTATAAATTCTATAAACAATGAAATATTATTTGCCACTCAAGTTTACATCGCCGTGAGAACAGTCATGTTTCACATGAACTGTTTCACCCCTTTTTCTTCGTTCCTACCATAACATGACTCCAGACACAACTGGTCCCGAAGGAAAACCGAGGCATTGTGCTAGCTATTATCATGTCTTAAAACGGTGTCAGATGCTAGAGTGGACAATATTGCTTAATCTGTCCATAAACTGGTTGTCATAAAAGGGCGTCCAGGATTCGTGTTTGTTTACAGTATGAACTTGTTACCTTGCAGGTTGTTTTATCGATGCGACCTTCCGAGTGTGAAAAAGTATTATTGATTGTGCGCACTTATTCCATACATTAGTAAACTTCGAATAAAGACAAAAGAAAAGGTACACAACTAGTTTGCGATTTATGAATGTGTTTTTGACCGTTTGAATACTACTACTGATTACTCAAAATGTCAGACCATCTAGGCTGATAAGTATTGAAAAAAAGATAACTATAACATTAACTAGAACATTATCTAGACACCATGTGAACTGAAATGAACAGACAATTGTGAAATTGTTATTGAATTGGTAGTGTGAAGCAAAACTATTAGAATTTTTCCGTGCAAACATATTTTATTTTTAACTTTATTTTTGTTCATATACAATATTAATAGTTATAAGGTAAGTTACTGACCCGACACGGGATATACGGTCATGTCGAAAACCATATTGGGGCAAGATCGAAGGTCAAGTCCCGATATGGTTTTCCTCAGAGCCGTTTATCCCGTATCGGGTCAGTAACTAACCCTGTAACGATTATATCATTCCCACTACTTTCCATCTCATCAAATCAAATTTACAAATTTGAATGTTTCAACTGCCCCATATAGTTTCTTCTGCTCCATATAGTCTGCCCCATATAGTCTACTGACACCATATATAATATATGGGGTCAACATGTGACGTCAAACAGCCAATGTATATGGGGCAGTATAAACATTCAAAATGACCACCCGGAATTTGTTAAATATTAAAGTTTGTGTTTCAATCAGAAACTCATCTCTGATGAATATACAAATGCTTGACATTGAGATCAATTAACATTTGATATTATCAAAGGAAAATATTAATTTCACATTCCTTTTTTTCAGGATTTTTCCTGATTTTGTTAAGTTTTGCTACTGTTGTAAATTGTTATTGATGTGTTTAAAACCGACATTAACCAGTGATGAATATAAATGTTTGACATTGTGATACAATATTGTGATCAATTGATAGTAACGAAATTACGTATTTTACATTCTTTTATTCAGGATTTTTCCTGAAGTTTTGTTATTGTTATATATTGTTCTTGAATTCAATATGTTCAATAATACTAGTTGAAAAAAATAACACATTGTTTGTCCTTGTTAAGTTGATGAGATGAAAAGGAGTTGCCGTGATATAATCGTTACAGGTTTAGTTACCGATCCGATACGGGATATACGGTTCTGTGGAAAACCATATCGGGGCGAGACCAAAGGTCAAGCCCTGAAATGGTTTTCCACAGAACCGTATATCCCGTATCGCGTCAGTAACTAACCCTGCAACTATTAATATAAAACACAATTGAAAGCTTTACATGTGTACTTTATTTTGTTTATGACTATGGATCTTATGTATAAAAACCATTGGCTCATAAAAAACACAAGAGTTAAATATATTGAAACTTTAACTGTTAATTGTTTAGCTCGCATTAAAAAACAATTGAAATATCTAAGTTTGAAAATGGTTAAAACAACTAGGTGTCTATACAATCAATCAATTGCAATTTATCTGTTTTATAGCGAGCTAACACACTTACTTAGAAGGTGTCATTTGTTCTTCTGAATACTTAATGTATTTGTAAAGTTATACACGCTAAGCTAGAGGAAGATTCCGAACCAAAAAAGAGAGCGGAGAGCGACGAAGGAAACTTCGCAATTCGCAACAAATTTTATGCCTTACGAAGACTGAATGGCAGTAAATCTAAATGCTTGAACTTGAACGTACATTTGGCAAGTTTTGTTTGAGCATATATTATATTCCTTTTAAGCTTAAGTGTTTACGCTGTTATTGTCCTGTGCATAGTTATTTGATATTATTGGATGAAGATCATAACGGTTTCAGCTTATTGTGCATTTTATTTTAATTTAAAAAAGGCGTTTTAAACACTCGGTTATAGGAATTGAATATTAAACATTAACTTTTCTAGTGAATAATTGCATTTGGAAAGGACATGATTGTTTATTGGCAAGGTGATTTGGGTACTCTGTGAAAATATGTTGTCTTTTATTCATGAATTATTCGAGCCACTTAATCTCTATTAAACTATTAATACATATACAAAACAGGAATTTTAAAACTCGAATAACACGCCTTTTTGATGTACCATATTACAGAGCATTACATAAAACACAACATAGTAACTAAGTTAACATGTAATACCCCATGAAATGGCTTCGAATTATGAACATGTTTGATTGTGAAATGTAACTGACATATGCATACTGGTAATGGTCTATTGCCTATTAATGCTGCATTTAAAACCGTGGTTGTTGTAGCAATATTTTGGACACAAATATTAAATTGTTCTATGCCGTCTTGTGCATCTATTATACTTCTTCCGCTGGGATCTAAAGAAAATACGTCATTGGACATGTTGACATAATAAAATTTCGCTTAGCGCATTCATTACGAGAGTTTCCTCTTAATGGACAAAACAAACATCGTTCCATCCCACAATTTATTGACGGTAGTAAATGTGTTTTGATTTTTAAGCGAGTTATGGTCTTGTTTGCTTGAGATCGGATATATGTGTCCACATGATGATATAAAACCCATTTAGTATGACAGAAACATTGTATTTCTGACGAGACTGAACTCTACCATCCGGTCATTTTTTTTTTATTTTTTTTTATAAATATAACTTAAGGAGCATATCGGAGCAAATATGGTTAAATAGTATCATTTTTTTAAATAGTTATGCAATATGGTAATAGGACATATTGCCGGAAAGTAATTAGTTGTCGTGAATAAAAAACACACAAAGTCTCTCTATACGTAAATAAATATATTATTATTTCTTTAAAATTTTTATGTGAACAGTGGTTATATGTTTTCATACGAGTCTATTTGCAATAGAAATACAGTTGATATCATCATTCATATATTTTTGTGTAAATATTCTTTTTACTGTAATCCCTTTAAAAAACAAAATACTAACTTCATGGATTCATTAATATATATTTACATAAGTTATTGTTATTTTATAATAAACATAATTTTCAAATGACATAATCATATGAAATAGCAGATGGTTTACAAAAACAAACATTAAAATTAGCGCTGAACGCAGCAATAGAAATAACATTTAATAAATAAATAAGAGTTACATTCAGCGTACGAAATAAATATTGAAATATCTTAAAATCATCCGAAAGATCCTGAGTAAGAATTCAACATTAATCAGTAGTACATGTTACTCTATTACATTACTCAGGTATAAATATATGTACTAAACTTTCATAATAATTGAGAAAAACCCACGTTTTCAAGGGAGACCTATTGTATTGCGTCCGTTGTTCGCCGTACGTAGTTAAATATTGTGCAACCTATTTTTCCCAAAATGATATCTAATTGGCATTTTACCTGAACGTGGTATTCTCCATTCCATTAATTTTTTTTTGAAATCTAACGTTGCATGGGGGGGGGTCATCACAAAGCATAAAAAAACTGAACGGATTTAATCCTTAAGCTAGACTCACGCCAAAAATTATCACACGCCATACACTAGATCATATTTTAACCTCATAAAATAAAAAGTAATCGATAACGTAAGTTCAAATTATTTAATAATTGTGTTCGAATTTTGATTACAAAATAAGACACAATTTAGATTTACCGATTTATGGTTTATTTGTACCAAACTAGTCTTTGTAACCGTTTCAATTATTTTCTCACGCACTATGACCGTAGTGTTGTTAGCACAAACACTTTATTAATACGTAATATTTATTGATTTTAATCTTAATATAATACATCAGAAGGTCTCGATACATCTTTTTGACATATAAAAAAAGCCTTGGGTAGTGTACTTTTATGTACTCGTATTCGGATGTTGAACAGTGCAAGGGACTCATATACCGTACACCTACCCAATAATTCGATTGTAACAGTGCACTTAGCAAGTGCCCATTCGGCTGAGAGAAAAGGTCGGAAAACGGGATATGAAACTTTATAGTAGACTAGAATAGACATACCATTTAGTCATGTAATTAGTTTGTACTATATTAACGTCCGCAAGACACATTGATTGTAATTGTCTTTTATTAATAGCCAGCATTATGTTACAACAAGTGATTATTGCATCCTTGTACTGCTCCATACGCTATCCATTAATGTAAATGCCAATCTGATAGGGGTTCGTTTTTATGTAAGGTAGCCTATTAGCACCAAATGAACTCAGAACTTGTCTTGAAAGAGGAACATCATCTTCATTAACAGGAGATAAATATTACTATAACCCGAAGTCATTTTAAATAACACAATATTATGACAATGCAGACAAACAAAATTCAAATAATTCGGGAAACAAATACATTTTGAAAAAAAGTGTTTTTAAAAAAAAGATATTGTTCCCCTTTGTAGTTTTTGTTTCCATTTCGAAAAGTTGTGTACTGTTTTTGAGTATTAATTTCGAAAATTAAAAATTTCAGATTTGCAGATAACAATTTTCCTTTTAAAAACAAAGACACTATTTCTTTGTGATTCCGTGAGCCAGATATAGAGTATCTTTTTTAACAATCCACAAGCCAAATATGGACCCTGAGAATAAAGTGGCTTTTAGCAGTTCTATTTTCAAGCAACCGTTAGGAAATGTAGCGCAATAACCCAGGTGCTTCTAATGACATTGACATAGCAATTTACAACATAATTGTTTGTTATATCAAGCCGTAAAGCTGAGCAATTGACTGTATGTTAGTTATTGGGGCATACTTTTTTATGATGATACCCATGCTTTCATAATTGCAAATGGCAATCCGGTATAAAGTATCCTTCGTTAACATTAAATCAAAAATTCATTCTTAGGCGCTGTTAATAAACAAGTAATTGAAACTGTTGTTTTGTCATTATACACAATGCGTGGGAGAATTCTTGGGATTACTTCGTAAGAACAAAGGATCGTTTTAACTTTATTCTTTAATATGTAATTTATGTACTCCTAACTGCTGTATTCTATTTCTCCAACCTTACTCTCTTCCTACTTTCACGTCTCTCATCCTTTATTTATTTATAATGTGTGTGTTTGTTTTTTCGTGTTCTTTCCGTTTACGCATTTCATTCATTAACTCAGCCCTTTCCAAATTAACGTATTCCTTAGAAGTAATGAATATTAACTTTTTAACGCATAATTTAAAACATTGTTTTGGTGTGACAAATTGTAGCCTTCCTTGATTCGGACTGGCAGACAGAAAATTAAAACACTCAACAGTATGAGTGTTTATATAAAGCATGCATTTGCAAAGGTGCTATAGCAATTTCAATATTGTTATCTCATGTTCCAAAGAATCTGAGTAATCTAAAAATACAATAACAATCTCAATGGTTTAATGAATGTAATAATTTATTTTATACTTTTAACTTGGACTATTGTTATCGTTTAAATGAGCATTATATTTAGTTATTTGAGGGCTATCTTAACCTTAGCATATAATGGTTGTTGTTCCCCGTCCATATGGAAAACTGGTTGGCAAACAACCACTGAATGCCCCATATTTGTTCAATATGACTTTTTTTTAATTTAAACCTGGAAGGCCAATCTAATGCATTCGCCCCGGCGTCGGCATCTGACCAGTAGATTGAATTTTTGTACGGTAAGCTTATTTCTCCGAAAGGGCTTTAAGGAATTCATTCAAACATGAATTCCCGATATTGAAATTACCCCGTAGGCCCATTTATAACTCTATTTTAATATGTGTCGAAATGAGGGGTCACTTTGCACTTACACAGTTATATATGCACTATATAGGTAGGTTATTTTTTTCGGGAAGCTAGTATCTCGGAAAGGGAAGAGGGATTTTATTTAAACATAAAACAATTATTTCCCATGTTGCAATTGTCCCATAGACTAAGTTGAAAAACTATGTTTCAAAATTTGTCAAAATTAAGGGCATGTTTTTACTGAGGCATTTAAAATAAGTATGGGCTTCATATTGAAAGGTTCAGGCTGTTCAAACTGAGATATTTTTAATTTCATTCTTGGGGTTCTGGGTGGGGTCAAGGTCAATGATATTATGACAAAAAAGAAACAACAGTGAAATGGATAATGCGCTTCAATTCTTGAGAACAAAGTGAGTTGCTAGCTCCTCTGAGCACTTAGTGCTCATGTTGATCTATTGAGGCTCTGTCTTTGCATATGGTTTCGGGTGTTGGCAACTTTTAGCTCGTTATCATTCTAGAGGCAACTATTTTACCAATCTTGACGTAACTTGTTTATCATGACAATACTTTGCTGCGTAAGAATCTGGGTGATGGGCGTACAAAATACAACGTCACCCGTTAAAATCCTATAAAAACCTTGTAACCACTCTAGAAACAATATGTATTACTACTCTACATCGGCATATCCGAAAGTAGCAAAATCTGGTCATAGTTATGCGTCAATACCACAGTCCATTCTTTTAAAATAGTATCGATAAATTTGATTCAATTATAATTTGTTGAGACAAATGTGCACGTTTCTGTAATTATGCACATGACTAATGGTTTGAAATGGTTATTAACAAGCAATTTGCTAAAACAAATCACTGAACATTTGCTATTAAAGGTACCGCGCTCTAGTTTCACCACTGACGGAGGTTTTAACTCTTACAATTAAACGAATAAAACACGTTTTGTCAGTTACGTTAAAGTTTACCCCAACAGACATCGACATTCTATAACAGAGCATGTGTTGTAAGCACCAGAAGAAATCATTTGTTACAATAAAATGACGTATTTTCGTCAGTTGTCTTTCTTTATTGCAGTGAAATATGCTGTGGCGTTGATTACCAACTGATAATGATTCTTGTTTCATCCTCATTACATGCGTTTTTGATCTAAACAATATAATGTACTTCCAATGTGGTAAAATTAAGTTTTATGTGCGAGACACCTGGTTACCATAGCAACTATATATGTTGTTCGAAAACATTAGTCCGAAATAATAATGTCTCACACGTTGCTTTTTTGTTTGAGAAAAAAAAAACTTGTTTTGCACAAGAACATGTAAACTGAGAGTTTTATGACTCCATATTCGCATTCATGGGTTGCATTTATTCGGGATAAAGTCGGTGTCTTAAGTAAGGATATCGCGTTTACAGATTTACAGATTCTATAAGTTTAAACGAAATCAAATAAACGAAACGTTATCGTTTAAACGGTATCCCTATGTCCGTTTTAAAAGCATCAGTACCGTCGCATTTCCAAACTGGAAGTAGTAATTATTTCCGGAAGTTATATTCAGTGCATATCCCATTCGCGCAATGACGCAATATCCAAACCAAAATATTATAAACCAAACCATCCGTATCCACATGTGTATTCGTCAGTCTATAAAACAATTTAAAGAACGTCGAAAATAATGTAAAATCGACGACAAATACTGTATCCGAAAACGACACTAAAAATGTACGTATTTTGCACATGAAATACAATGTAAATATCGTTTGGCTGCAGAAATTGAAAAACCAGTTAACTAGCAAAAACGTAATCAATATATAATTTGGTTAAAATATTGCTTTTCAACATGGTACCACAGTGCTTTATTTGGTTAATCAATCACTTAAAATATTTCAAGATGGCGGCATACGTTGTAAAGTTGTAAGATATTCGGAAAGTAGCGAAGATTTTCCGATAGTTTCCGATCATATGCGTGACATCCGCTAATCAATCAGAAATACATTACTGCCGAATTCGGTAGTGCCCGGATTTACCTCAAGTACCCAGATTTTGCAGTTCGTCATCGATATACCTTGTACGGCTAGTCGGCTACGTTATTTGCACTCCAATATGTATTATATTGATATTGACTGTCGTTTAAACGTTTACTGTTTTTGTAAATGTTTTTAAGCAAAACACGAAACGCGACCGTTTAAACGTTTAAACGTGATACCCTTAGTCTTAAGTATAGATAAGAACAAAACATTTGACCCTGCTGTATTATTTTATTATTTGTCGCCATTGTTTTGCACAAGAACATGTTAGCTGAGAGCATTGTAACTCGCATTCATGGCTTGCATTTATTCAGGATAAAGTTGGTGTCTTTTGTATAGATAAGAAAAGCACATTGGACCCTGATATATTATTTTATAATTTGTCGATTTTAAAGAAACATCGTTAAGTATGCACGAGAATGGAGCATATGCTTGTCAGTGGCATGACAATATTTACAAAAAAACTCCACAATCATTGAAGATGCTTGTTGTTGAATAAACACAGGCAGGTTATGGATAACTTGTTTATGTTCTCAATGGAAATACAACTGTTTTTTTTTATGGTGAGGGCGGCTGGAATCTTTTGCACTCGAGCAGTTGTGGCTTGATGATAAAGAGTAAGTCTAACATTGATGCAATGACGAAGACTTGTCTTTGCTGTTCATTAGAATTAAACAGAATATTTTAAAATGACATTGATGTTTATGACGACGTTTCTAGAGGCTGGATATTTGCAGTGTCCTACCTTCATAAAGTTATACTTTTTTCTACATATGAGTTGTTAGTATATTGGTTTACTTTAATGGTATTTTGACGCATGCCTTAATATTGTTTTATAACAAGTTCATTTTGATTACTTTGAAGTTTTTAAGAATTGTGCATACGTATCCAATTCAATTTTGCAAAACGATGTTAATGCCTAATAATTAAATAATATTCATTTTAAATAAACAACAACTTACTAAAATAATGAGTTGTATTATACTGTTGCTGCATTTGGATTATTTGTTCGCACTAGTAATGGTAAAATTAGGTCTAATTTTCAAACATAGTAACATGGATAAACAGTGATACATTTTGCAATGCTCTTATCATGTACCAAACTGATTAATTATTCGTTTATAACCTTTCCATAAACATATCTAATTCGACCAGTCAATTGTTTAATAGTACTTAAGATTCTATTCTCGATTATGTTTTGTATACCCTAGTTTGTTTCAAAAACTGTTTGAATTTTATTTCACCCTTCATTAATGAGACTTTGATTGAAGACCACCCTTCTTAAACGTTATAAAACCCTTTTCAATTCGAGTGCTTCTACTAATTTGTAAACAGCAAACAGGTATTAAATAGTGTCATTTTCAAGATATCTCATTGACAATTTTACATCCCTTAGAAATGTCTAAGTGCTTCAGATGATGCAATATTGTAATATTAATGGTCGCATATGGGTAAACCGATTTAAAGACACTATTTTGAACTTCCGAAACTCGTTGCAAATAACATGTTCTATTATAATACCACTCATGATCAAGATCGTACACTAAAATCATTGTTTAGTTCAATCCTCATATCACAATCAACGAGTCGTTTTTAGCCTTAGACCATAAGAGCTGAACGCCTTTGCTGAAATACCATTCATGACTTGTCATCCATTTGTTTCTGTATCAAGGCACATTTGAAGTACGATGAAAATCGCAAATCGTTAATCTCTTTACAATGTTTAATGTATGTTGAGGTCAACTGCATTCTTATAACCGACTTTTGAAGGTAGAGTATTACCTAAATATTAAGTCTTATTTTTTAGGTCACTAATTTAGGCCTGTTAACATTGAACGCCGATTCGCAACAACACTCACACTGACTCTCCAGTCAATTGAAAGGGCTATTTATGTAACAATATCATTGTTACGAGAACTTAAACACGTGACGGAAATGTTAGCAAGCATCTTAATTGAAGTCGTATTGACTCAAGTAGGATGCCTCCAAAGTACGCAAAGGTAGTGTTCCATTGATGGACATAACAATTATGTACGCAACGATAAGGCAAACCCGTACTGTATTGCAAATTGAAGTCCTGCTTTACCAATCAATTGAACGGCAAATAAAGTACAAGTAAACACATGAAGTTTACCTGATGCGTTCGTATTATATTTAATTATTCATCATCTTAATTTTAATGTGGGGTATAAGTTAAAAGTTAACTAGATTTTTAGAAAACAACAAACACATTATATTTGATTGAAATACATATATATTTCTTGAACAAAATACATACATTTACATATAATTCACATGTTCAAAAAATGGCTATGCACGGACGATACACTCTTACACAGTTCTTCCCCAAAATTAATAATGATACTTTACATAAAATTGGCAGGAAAAACACATTATGTGTGTGTTTGTTGTGTATGTGTGTGTCATGTGTATTACATATGTTTTCTGTCATACAAATTGGTTCCTTGCAATAAATGAACGACACCATACAATAGTATGTTTCTCTTCTGATGGTGCAGCGATGGTGCAGCTGAAGTTTGTAAACGTTTATAGTTTTACATGGTCCTGTAGTTTAAGTCAGATTACGAGTACAACAAAAGTTTTTCTCATTGAATTCATGTTTTAAGAGAAATCACCATTTATTTACATGAGAAGGGGTAATCGCTCTTACTGTTAACAATCCCATTTATTATCATTTCGAACGATTGTTTGTTCATAATAAATTGAACAAGCAAGCAATCATTTATATTGCATTACAGTAAAATCGTAAACAAGTTTATTCAGGATATATTTACATAGTTTTAAATCAAACAGTACATTTTCTATTAAAATACAGCATGTCATAGTTCTGGCACATCCAAGGCCACTGCGGGGAATCACGTGATCAGAAAAGTGCATCGTACGCACAAAATGGCAGAACAAGCTCTCGTTTAATGACGAAAATCAAGGTATTCTCATATTTTATAATATCAAAATAAATGCTAACTATGTGCAAAGTACCCGCTTAGTCGTCTTGTGTACTCCGGTAATTGTCGTTTTTCTTAGATTTCTGTAGTTCTCTTAAACATTCAGGAACAATAAACAATGAAAATTGTACATCGTCTGAACACACTTTATTTTGACGCGTTTGCTATTCAAGATGACAAACAACGAAAAAATACAACATTTTTTTGCGTTATAACATGCTTAGAATAGTTCGTACAAAGTTTTGCACGTTGTTTAAGCTTTTTAAGATCTGTGGCGAGGAATTTGGAAAATAGTACATCGTCTAAACAGGTTTTTGTTTGAGTACATCGTCTGAACGGTTTTGAGTACATCATCTGAACTGCTTCTGTTTTTACTTTTAATGTGATGTATATCATAAAAAGTGTTACATGAACGTCTCCGGAAACGTATGTTGTGCTTTAAAACCTCGCCCGGGTGCTTAAATTTCTAGTAGACCAATATTTTCGGCAAATTAAACGTTTAAGTAACAAGGACATATTTTCGCTCTTTCTTCTATCTGGACGTCTGCTGAGGTAGGAGGTGTTTTAAATGATCAAGTCGATAGGCGCTTCGCCGAAAATTCTACAATTAACTGTACTACCTTCGCCGCAAAATAAATCATTGCCCAAGTAGGCTGAGTTTTCAGGCACAGAAAAACGATATTATCCAATTTAAACGCTCTAGCATCGCTTTGAAATAACGTGTCGAGAAGTTACCAAGTTCTCCTGTATAGACTGTAAATGCACCTGACTCACCCTTTCCCTATTAAATCATGTCGATAAAAAGATCAGTTCAATGTTAAATACACGTCTTTTTTGCTTAATAATAAATCCGCTCTCAAATGAAGTATCGTAATCGATAGCCACAACATTTTTTATAATTAAAACCTTGTAAAGGTCGTAGACCACGTGATCATCTATATCGAATAATAACCTTGACGTTTGAAGCGCGTTTGCACGAAGTGCACGAGGAAATCGTACCGGTTAAAACACTCGTTATTTGTTTTCAATTTTTCTCCACCTATTTATTTGTGTTATTTATGGACACGTTCAGATTAGGTTTAACATTCGTATTCAAAAGCGACGTGAGACGCAGGGTTTGAAAATGACGTCATTGCACAAAATCTGACGTGCATTGGAAATAAAGTTCTGGAAAAATGATACATTAAGTTTCGATGCAACACAAGCGTATCTTGACAGCGAAATTATCAAATACTGTACTTTAGGCTGTGTTTCATACATCCATAAAGCTTTAACGTTGTTAAATAAAAATAGGCACTTATGCAATATACTCGGAACCTAAATGCACTATATTACATCATTTGAACTTTTAAAATAAGGGAGGAATAGAGGGGAACCCCGTAAAATCCACCATTATCGGTATACGTATACCTGACAAAGTAAACAATGACCTGATAACGAAATCATACATTTGAACATTATAAATGTTTTGCAACCCATTCAGAGTTCATTGTTCAGGCAATGTAATCGGAATATGAAATCGTTCAGACGATGTACTGAAACTAAAAACAAAAAAAAAGACTAGATCTATACGAGGTGTAATTTAATGTGGAAATTATTATTATAATTATATAACTGTACGGTAACGATCCATTGTATTTGCATCCACATAAACAGGTAATACAATTTACTAATCAGTTGGTTAGATATATTCTATTACCAGGTAATACAATTTACTAATCAGTTGGTTAGTTCTATTCTATTTGGATGCCAATACCATTGAAATGAATGGTTTGTTAAAGCATATATGATAATAATGAAATACATACCATTGAAATAATGTTTTAAGTTCTATGTGTATTCTTATTCTTCACTATCTTGTGTTTGCTAACTAGACAGTAGAACGAGTAGTAAAATATTCGTGAGTATTGATCATTACTATTCGTTTAATTATCGGTTAAATCAATTTAATGATGGTATGAGAGTAATTTTATACTTTTTTCATTTAAAATACTTCACCGCAAATGTGCAAAACATAGTGAGTAATTCCAATTGGTACAGGTCTCAATTAAAAAAAAAGAGAAAGACACCAGTGTGTTGTCTAATAGAATAGACGCCGGAATTTACATATGACTTTCAGTTGCTGAAATTTTTGCCGCCCCTGCAACCACATTGGTGATGGTGGGATCAGTATGACTTGGTATTGCATGATTTTGAGCATCACACAACAAACCAATGTAAGAACATGTCTATTTAATTGACAACAAGAAACTGAATATGCTAACACTTTCTCTAGATCCGGTCTATCGGTTTTAAACAAATCAGCAATGGAAAACTGTCAGCTGATTACTTTGTACGCACGATGCTATTTTAAAATGCATTGTGGATTATAGTGTCTGGAGACGCAAAGATTTGAAAACGATGAAACGATGGTTCTATGTGACCAAATAGATAGTGTAATATTTGTGTATCAGTTCCATACGCGCACTTAAAATAAATTTACCGTTCAACCTTTTTGTTTTCGTTAGTCTGTTTTGGCCGGCGTGTAAATGACTAATTCGGAAATCAAAAAATATGGTTACGCAAGTCTATCATTGTAAAATCGCATGTCTAAACACATAAAGGTTACTAATAAAATGAGTTGATGGATTCAATCGTTTTGTTTGGAAGTACTGTCTTACATTTACTGCTGTGTCTCATTTGTTTAGGCGTACATTAAAATGTATCACGTTTTTTCAAACAACACTAACGAAGGGATAGCACATGGTGACCGCTCTGGTGTTTGTGTGTTTTCCAAACCAAAACCTTACCAATAAAAAGTAATAACGATAGTAAGCAAACATCAGGCGATGAACCTTCAACAAAAATACACATCAACAACGTAAATATCACAACACATTTTACCCAAATCAGCAAATGATGATGTCGCATCAAGAGGCAACCCTGATGCCACCATGAGCAACTGCTATGAAACACGGATATATCGAATAGCATAATGTCCAAAAAGGGAGATTATTCACGAAATCAATGATAATTAGTTTATCGGTATTATACACTGACTCAAAATTAGAAGGCCCTTTTATTAAGAGTGTTCAGCTATTATTTGTTACAATAATCAAATCATCTATTTTGTGTATATTTCGTTGTACATTTTGTATTGCCATTATAATTTTATTGTACGATTAATATATTTTATTTGTTGTCATAACACTGTCGACAGCGTTTTGTTTTACGTTTTTATGTCGTGACAGATTCAACGTCAATATATAGGTTTCATTTACAATTTAAATGCACACAGCGAGTCAAATATTGGATTATCGATCGCATAATAAAGGCACATGTGTATATTTGGGAATGTGTTTCACGTAAGCAATATGTTTTACAAATATTAATGGATATTAATTAATTAAATATATATTTATTATTGAGTTCACAAACGAAATGTGTTAAGTGGTTTGCAACACACACACAACGCCTAATTAAGTAACCAGATCGATGAAATTGTTCCTTGATAAAAGGTTTTTACAAATCTTACAAGGGCTGTCAATGTATAAACTTGTTTTGCTCAACTTATTCCCTAGTGGATGTCTCATTAGGCATTAATTGTGCATCATATTACAGTCATGACGTCATTACAATCTCCGATAATTCCCCTGGGGAACGTGCCACAATATTCCCTACATCGTCTGGTTCGCATAATTCCCAAATTCATTGACTGCAATAATCATGATTCATGATTGTTTTAATGTTTGCAGAGTCGAACATGCCAATTGGTTATAGATGTTGGGATTGGAGGACCAAATGAAAAACCATTAACAGAAGTAACCGAAAAAAGTTTGATATCATTTTGAATTAAGCCTTTACCACGTGTTTATAAACGACAACGGTAGTTGTGATTCATTTAGAATGAAGTGTGTGGCTGTTTGTTTTTTTTCCAAAAATAGATTTTGTTTTAAAAATGTCACTGCAGAAAAATACGTTCAAATACTATGTTAAACATGAAATACATATTATCCTTTTCGCAAGCCTCATCTTTCCATAACAATCCATTCCAATATCATTAAATAAAGTATTATATTGGCAATATGATTTTTGTTAGGAATAGTTAAGTGCTGTGCTCGTGAATATAACAATCGATAAATCGCCAATCCAATATAAGACAAACCATACATGCACAACACCAACACTTAATATTTTAAACTGACCACCACTTTGTAAAGGTAAAAGCAAAGTAATGAATGTGTTAAGACCGGTAATGGAGAGTACATATACAACCCTCACACTAGCCAGAATCCCAACACATACACATATCCAATGAAAAATATTGATTCGTGGTGTAAAATATCATATAACATCGTTTGCGTGTATATGCAAAACATGTATACGAGTCGCGCTCTGGGAAACCGGACTTGATGCATTTGCGTACAGTGTCGTCCCAGAATATACTGTTTAGTCCGCACACGCAAATCTGGGACGACTCTTTCCACTTCGACAGTATTTCCGTTTAGATGAACTTCCTTTAAAGGAAAAAGTCCTTAAAAGCATATTATCAATTATTTCTAATTCAAATATTGTTTTTAAATCCGATTCTTTTAATACTTATGGATTTTTTTTTCAATTAACTGATTACAGACTATTGAATCAAAGCATCATGGGGAAAATTAATAGATATGAACTGGCTGACCTATATTATAAAAAAAACAATTCACAGTCATATAGATTTAAGAATTTCAATGTATGTCACTCGTTTGTAAATCTTGGTCAGATGACGATTTTTAAAATAATTGTCATACATAACAAAAAGAATATATGCATTTTGTTTAAACAGGCGAAATAACAATCTTGCCTATGAAAATGTTTAAAAAAAATTGTTCAAAAACGGAAAATCATCATTCGAAATCGGTAAATAATCAAGCGTTTGTAACGTTGTTCCTCGATAATTTGGAAAATACGTTTCCAAATAAATTTTTCATAGCGATTCAGTTTTGACGGTCAATATGTATGTCTGCGTGGCGCAGTGGAAGCGCGTTCACTTTTGCTTCCAGTGGACCGGGTTCGAATCCCGGGGACAACAATATTTTATTAACCTTTTTTCTTGCTTTTATAATCATATACATGTATTACAAACATAAGAGATTCGTTAGTAAACGCATTTAAGGACATTTTTTTTGTATGTGAAAATATGTGAACAAGTCCCTTTAATGATTTACTCTTATATGTGTGCTTTACTCATGTAGATATCACTTTCATGATCTTCATGTGATCATAAGATAATAAGTATTTAAGCTGCCAGTCAATGATTGAAATGTAAGTTTACTATTATCATTCCAAAATACATTATGTTATTTTGTTATCTGTTTCGTCATATATATTTCGGATTGGTTTTATTTCAGTTAATTTAATTAAGTCACCAATGTCTTTTGTATCTACTGGTGAGTCATATGGGTAGGTCTAACAGACCTGTTCTCAGAGTCCTGTCTGTCAGTTAAATGTTTCCTTCTACTTGAATGATACCACAGCTAAGCAAATGATGTAAAATCTTGGAAAGAACAGCTCAACAAATATATGTGGATTTCGACCATTGCCCAAGTGTCGCTAAACGTTATGGTTATACAAAATGCCTTACAGTGCCCATCTGTAATATTTACCAAAGGTAAAAGAAAACTCGCTTCCTATTCATCATCACTGATTAAAAATAGTTTATTAGCATTTGATTTTGTTAAGTCCTTTTTAACAGAGGGGTAATCACGTGATAGTTAAGATTACGACGTCCATGCCGGACATGAATTTTTCGCCATGTTATACCCTTTATTACTTGCATTAATTTGTTTAAAGCCGCTCAATTGCCAGCCATATCAGCAAGAAAGTAACTAGCGTGTATTTCGTATTAATATTCGCTATATATCTCGCTCCGAAATTTCTTAGCGGGATGACCCAATAACGACTCCACTAAGAAAATTCGCAGCGAGTAAAGTCAAGATCTAAAGCGAATTTGTATACGAGATAAATCACTTTCTTACTAATATAGCTGGAAATTGAGCTTCATTTAAAAAAGAAACAATACTTGATAAAGGGGTATACAACGGCAAAAATTACCTGTCGCGGCATGGACGTCGCCATTTTGACTATCACGTGATGACCCCCTCTGTTTAAGGCGCAATACATTCATTTTGCGGTATACAAGGACTTATCAGTTTGGAATTCGCTCTTTAATATTCGTGTATATTGTTTTCTTTGAAGTTTGTTTAAAATGCCTTGTTACACATTGATATAGAAGAAAATCAATGTTAAGATTACATGTATAAGTAATTGCATTGAAAGAGATAACGTTTCTATTACTAACGAAATGGTCCCCGATATATATTGTAACCATTTCGTGTACCAAGAGTAAAAGAACATGCCTTTATTTTATATACTAATTCCTTCGTCATCAACAGTAAACAGTGATATTGTCAGATGCATTAAGAGCAATCTAAAACTAATACAGTATTTTGTTTTAATTAATTGATCCTTTAAACAAACTTGAAAACACTCGACAACTTTATATGTTAGATAAATATGTGATCGACCGTCTTGTTCTTGGTACAAACTATTGAGAAGGTATGCTGTATCGAAAGAAGAAATAACAGGATTCTGTCACGTGAATCCGATCTTATTATATGTATCCTAACTATTTACATCATTCGGAGGCTTTGTTTAAATAATCAAAATATACGTTTTATTTCGAGCGTGTGGCTTTTTTTTCTGCATTAACGTTAGTTGTGTTGCAAGAACACTCAGAAATCGCGTGACGAATACATACTCGGTTGGTTTTAGGTGCAGATGCTTTCAGCGGTATTACACAAGAATCCACGGTCATTTCCTCGGGGGAAAATGGAATATATTGGACACGAAACCGTCATGGACATAAATTGACTGTAAACATCAACTGCAGGCTATCCCATTATGTTTGAATACGTGTGTGTGTTCCTTGGTCCCCAGGTGCTGATAGGTGCAAGGTACCATTCGTTTTATACGATTTACATTAGTCATTCAAACAAGCGAATGGCTCTCGATGACTTCATTGAATTTATTATCGCGTGTCAACGTTTTCTGTTGCATTTGTTTTCCCACCATTTTTTTGCATAAGGAACGAATATTTATTTAAATTTGTAGCCCAATTAAAAAAGTTTAACAAAGTGTTGGACGTTTATTTCGTTTATGACTCTGACAAGTGTGTTTAAAATCATTGGTTAATTAAACAATACGAGCTTAATGCGTATTTTGTAATTCACTGTAAACTCGTTAAAATATTAAATTTGAAAATGGTAAACACATAACGTTTCTTTGCAATCAAAAGCAATGAATATATTCAAATCTATTTTATAGTTGACACACACTTAATATTAGGAAAAGGCTTATGTAAAAGGGAAACGACACTTTATTTCGTATAACCGTTTATTTCATGTATTTGTCAACTTATATATGATCGTTTACATCAATCACTGACAATATGAGAGGATGATAAAGAGATAAATAATCGCTGAAAAATCAGCTAGTTTCAATTCCCAACAGATAGTACAATTTACAACAGAGAGTACGCCTAACGAAGACTGAATGGCAGCTAATGAAAATGCTGAAACTTGAACGTAATTTGGGTTAGCTTTTGTATGCAAAAATAATAACGTTCCCCTAATTTGGTTAAGTCCAAACGTTCAAATGTTAGGTTCGCAGCTATTTGGTAGTATTGGATCTTCTTCTGCATTCTATTTGCTTGAGAGAAAAACATTATTGTACAACGGTTACTGGATTTGAATGATAAACATAAATTTGGAGTAAATTATTTTATTTGGGATTGACATCATTGCTTTTAAATATAACCGATCAAAAATGTACACTGTGGAACGATTTTGTTTTTGTATGAAAACGTTGTTGAAGGAATGAAACCTTTAGCAATTGCTTATTAGTATACGTTGAAGGAATAATAAATCCTCAGAAACTTTATCAAGAGAGAAATTGCTAAGAGTCTTATAATTTAGATAAGTTACCGATTGCTCATACAATATAGGACATAAATACAACACACCATAGTGACTAGACAAAGATATAAGACACCATAAAAAGGATCTTTAATTGTGAACCTTTTCTCATTGGATTACTATCACACGAAATAATATTTTTTAGCATAAAGTGTGACTTGCGATCTTCATTTAAGTATCAACAAAACAGAAAATGTGCTTTAAAGCTAATTGGTATGTCTACCCAATTACACCTAAAGGCCTTTGGTATGCCCGACCACTCGATGAGGTATTCAAGTCAACCAAGAAAAAATAGTTTGCAGCTCCTTTTTATTCTAAAATTAAAGCAGTTGTTTCAATATTTTTTTATCACAACTAATAAATCAGCCTTATTAATCTATGACGGCTGGTGCATGCTTCCGCTGGGAAGTATAAAGTTGTACTTGATGAATTCATTACGCCTCACTCCTCTCGGAGTGCTATTCAAATCTTTACATCCCACTATTAATTGACCTTTTTTGTTTGCTTTGAATACTTAGCAAGTTGTTCTCCTTAATTGTTTGGGTTGGAACGATGTGTTAAAATGATGAAATAAATTCCATCCGCTATGAAGGTTGCTTTCTGACATACCGTTCGGCTTGTTTGCGGGTTTGAAGAAAGTGTTCTATACGCCAACACGAAAGAACGCAAAATAAAGCCGTCGCATCTCAGCCATTTTGTTGATCTTGCGGTTGTATGTATCGTTCTGGCGTATTTTATCGACCTCCATTGTTGAACTCTTTTATTCGGTGTTTTCATTTCTTTTTAAATTTGCAAAATATAATTAAAGGGAAATATTGACGGCAAAAAAGTTATAATATTTTATTTTTTTTTGTTTCCAAAAATAAAACAAAGGTCACTGAACACTTCGCGGGTGACGAAAAATCAGTAGTTGTCGTGAATGAAATATTCATTATTGAAGGGAGCGATTTTCGAAATCCCAACGAAAGCGTGTTCTTTTTTAACAATTTAATGAATATGCTAATGTTACGGTGAATAAATATATATAAATTAAGCGAACTTTAAAAAAATAAACAGTGTAATAAAGGGTGGAATATTTCCCTGCGTCATTTTTCCCCGTACGTCGTAAAAATGAAATCTCTCTAAGTAGATTATACCTCTACTTGGTAGGAAAATACTTCTGGTGGTCATCTCGACCTCTGCCCATTCCACGGAACATTTTGGAAATCGGGTTGCATGTCAATCAAAACCTGAACAACATCATACAGAATTTTCATCATAAAACCGATGACTGATTTTTGTTTAATGTACATCAAAATGCGTATAATTTATCTGCTCTGTTTGAAAACATGATTGCCGAGGTAAGGGTAATGTTTTTATCTGGCATTAAGGATGTAAGTTGTTGTTGTGTTGTTTTTGTGTGTAGCCGCTGTTTACTGTTGAAGTGTCATAACCGTTATAACTTAAAATAAGGTGACTTTGGGTCATCGGGTTCATCTTATTCAGGAAATGTATTGACAGTGGGATAGACACTTTACATCTGCGTGTGTTTTCTGATGAATTCCTGGCTAATTGCGAAGCCCGGTGTGCATATAGACCGATTTAACCCGCACTGCTTTTCATACGCTGTCGTTTGTATTGTCTTGTGAAGATCATTAGTCCCTATAATGAAGGGACCTGGATTGCGGATGGGGATATTTACTCAAGGTGACGACTCTAGGTTCGTATTCCTCCGTGTTTAATCTACATTCACAATTATATATAACATTCAATTACAACATGCATGCCAACCGTAAACAAATAACTGAATACACGTATGAACAGTGTGACAACGAGAACAATGGAGAGAAATTAATTCAAGACGAAATAGAAGAATATCTTGCACGATATCGTCATGACACAAACTGGAATGAAATATAACATTTACAAAAATCATAAATTGATACAACGTTTCGAATAAGCGCAATGCCTTTACCCTGACGAATAAAGAGGCTAAATATCATGCATACATACTCAAATTTCGAAAAAGACATTTTAAAAAAATAACGTTATTTTTTCTTATGGTTTGGTGCTTTGAGTTGTTTTGTCTGCAACGATAACGATGAGTCTTCTTAAAAAATATAACAACTAATTAGACGTAATCAGTTTATACCTTGATTTTTTTTACGGAAACAACGAAAGTTAACGCTAATTTCGAGTAGCAAAGTAATGTTTCATGGCCGACTTGAATACCTCATCGAGTGGTCTCGCATACCAAAGGCCTATAGGTGTTATTGGGTAAACATAACAATTAGGTTTTAGTCATATTTTCTGTTTTGTTGATAATGCAATCAAGTCACATAATACGCAAAAAAAAACGTTTTATAGTAATCAAATTTTTCGATGTATTCAATAAGTCGATGAAATATGATTCCTGTAATTATGAAAACATGTTTTAAGCAAACGTTATGTTGTCATAATTGTGACTGACAGTACATGCACATATGGGAACGTCATACGGACGCATTTCTATAAGTGAATTCAGTTATTGCTAACTATAATCAAAATCGATTCAGGAATTTCTCCATAAATTGTCAGGTGATAATTTTGAATGATACATAAAAGTGCATGACAGCCTTCGAGAAAGAATGCAATTCATGAATCTCAGAAAAAGTCCAAAGCCAAAAAAATCTAAGGTAACGCTCTAACCTATAAGTAAAAATAACAGACATACTGTTAATTAATCATTTATGAGGCTTATGAATGACAAGGTACTAATTTTTGACAGCTCTGTTCTCGCTTTGACGAGAACCACTTTCTTCATTAAATATACGTATATGCCCTTCTTTTAAGGGGGAAAACTTTCCTCTAACGGATAACATTACCTATAACGGGTAGTCTTATTGTTGATTGGAATCACATATGAATCTCGCTCTTGGAATACCGCTCTTTACCCATTTGCGTAAATTATCGTCCCAGATTGACATGAACAGTTCAACAAGTGTTTTGATTGGAAAATAACATGAAATAGCAGAGTTGTATATAAAAAAATGTTCATTTCAACAATAAAGGCACCATGTATTTGAATTTGTTTTTATATATGCATATTAGTCAGATATAGTGCAACTAATGTGCATGCGAATAACCCTAAGAATAAAGTGGCTTTTAGCGATTCCATTTTCGACGCAAACTTCAGCAAATTCAGATCAATATGGCATCCGCTCCTAATGACTTTGACATAACAATTAGCAACATGTGGCAGACAATTAGACCTTGGCCTAAAGTGTTGCATCTTTTGACTTAAGTGTGAGTCATTCTTGCAGACTAATGTATGAAGATAAGAAAAGCACACATGTCAATGTCCGAATGTCAACAAGCCATAAATATATCCTAAGTTAGTGCTTCAATAGGCACAAAAGGCTCAACCCACCATTCAGCTTTACTGTCATAAATATTAGATGCCGCTTAACAATAAAACTCTCTAGAATATGCTATAAACAATAAGATATTATTTTCCACTCAAGTTAACACCGCCGTGAGAACAGTCATACTTCCAACTATTGCACCCTTTTTTCATGTTTCCTTCCATCCCGTGAAACAGGAGACAACTGATCCCGAAGGAACGTGCAATAAACCGAGGCATTGTGCTGTAAGTATGTCTTATAACGGTGTCAGATGCTAGAGTGGACAATATGGCTTAATCTGTCCATAAACTGGGTGTCATCAAAGGCGTCCAGGATTCATGTTTGTTTACGGTATGAACAACTTGTTACTTTGGAGTTTTTTTTAGCGATGCGACCTTCTGAGTGTGAAAAAGTATTATTGAACGTGCGCACCTATTCCATTATCCATACATTAGTAAACTTCGAATAAAGAAAAAAGAGAAGGTACACAACAAGCTTCCGATTTATGGATGCGTTTTTGACCGTTTGAATACTACTACTGATTACTCAAAATGTCAGACCATATTGGCTGATAAGCATAGAAAAAAGATAACTAGAACATTAACTAGAACATTATCTAGACACCATGTGAACGGAAATGAACAAACAATTGTGAAATGGTTATTGAATTGGTATTGTGTAGCAAAACTATTAGAATTTCTCCAAACAAACTTATTTTATTTTTAACTTAATTTGTGTTCATATACAATATATGTATATTTAACCCACAATTGAAGGCTTTACATGTTTACTTTATTTTGTTTATGACTATGGATCTTATGCATGAAAACCATAGGCTCATAACAAACACAAGAGTTAAATGTATTTAAACTTTACGTGTTAATTGTTAAGTAAGTTCGCATTAAAAACAATTGAAATATCTAAGTTTGAAAATGGTTGACACAACTATGTGTCTATAAAATCAATCAATTGCAATGTAGCTATTTTAGAGCTAGCTAACACAATTACTTAGAAGGTGTCATTTGTTCTTCTGTATACTGAATGTATTTGTAAAGTTAAACATGCTTAGCTAGAGGAAAATTCCGAACCACAGAGAGCGGAGAGCGACGAAGGAGATGTCGCAATTCACAACAGATTTTATGCCTTACGAAGACTGAATGGCAGATTATCTAAATGCTTGAACTTGAACGTACATTTGGCAAGCTTTTTTGGAGCATATACTATATTCCTTTTAATTTTAACTGTTAATCCTGGTTTTGTCCTGTTCATAGTTATTTGATATTATTGGATGAAGATCTTAACGATTACAGCTTATTGGGTATTTTATTTTAATTTAAAAAAGGCGTCAAATACACACGGTTATAGGAATTGAATACTTGACGCTAACTTTTCTGGTGAATAATTGCATTTGGTAAGGACAGGATTGTTTATTTGCAAGGTCATTTGAATACTGTGTGAAAATGTTTTGTCTTTTATTCATGAATTATTCGAGCCATTAAATCTCTATTAAACTTTTAATACATATACAAAACAGGAATTCTGAAACTCGAATAACTCGCCTTTTAGATGTTCCATATTACAGAGCATTATAAAACACAACATAGAAACTAAGAAAACATGTAATACCCAATGAAATGACTAAAAATTGCTAACATGTTCGATTGTGAAATGTAACTGACACATGCATAATGGTAATGGTCCATTTCCTTTTAATTCTGCATTTTAAACCGTGGGTGTTGTAACAATATTTTAGACACAAATATTAAATTCGTCTATGCCGTCTTGTGCATCTATTATACTTCTTCCGCTTGGATCTAAAGAACGTACGACATTTAACATGTTTACATAATAAAGTTTCACTGAGCGCATTCATTACGAGCTTTTCCTCTTAATGGTACAAACCAAACATCACCATCCCACAATTTNGAACATGTTCGATTGTGTAATGTAACTGACACATGCATAATGTACATGGTCCATTTCCTTTCAATTCTGCATTTAAAACCGTGGCTGTTGTAACAATATTTTGGACACAAATATTAAATTCTTCTATGCCGTCTTGTGCATCTATTATACTTCTTCCGCTGGGATCTAAAGAAAGTACGTCATTGGACATGTTTACATAATAAAATTTCACTTAGCGCATTCATTACGAGCGTCGTTCTTAATTGTACAAACCAAACATCACCATCCCACAATTTATTGACGGTAGTAAATGTGTTTTGATTTTTTAGCGAGTTATGGTCTTGCTTGCTTGGGATCGGAAATATGTGTCCACATGCTGATATAAAATCCATTAGAAAGACAGAAACATTTTGTTTCTGACCAGACTGAACTCTTCTATCCGGTCTTTTTATGTGTGTATGTTTATTATAAATATAATTAAAGGAGCATATCGAAGGCAAATATGATAAAACGTATCTTTTTTAAAACAATAGTTATGAAATGTGGTCATGGGACACTTCGCCGGAGAATTATGAGTTGTCGTCAATGAAATATACACAAAGTCTCTAAATACGTAGTAATATTATTGATAACTTTACTTTACCAATTCTGATTGAAGTGAGCTTTTTTATCATTCCAGACGCGTGTATCAATCATTATTTCTTTGCATTTTATATATTTTTCTTTACGATTAAAAAAATATATTATAATCACTTAAAATAATATATGTGAAAAGTGGTAATATGTTTCATACGGGTCTATTTGCAGTAGAAATACAGTGGATTTATTACTTCATATATGTTTGTGTAAATATTCTCAGGTGTGAATAAACATGTGTATGTACTCAATTTTCATAATAATTAAGAAATACTAACGTTTTAAACGGTGACTTTTGTCTTGCGTCCTTTGTTCGCCGTACGCCGTAACATATAGTGTAAACTACTTTTTCTATGAAATGTCTCATTGGCATTTTACCTGAACTTGGCAGGAGTGCTTCATTCCATTAGAAAATTGTGAAAGCTTCCGTTGCATGGGGCGGTCATCACAAAGCAAAATATAACTGAACGGATTTAATCGTTAAGCTAGAATCACACCAAAAGCAATCACACGACTTACACTTGGTAATATTTTTGTAACCTTATTAAATAAACAGTAATCGACAACGTAAGTTCTAAATATTGAATAATTGTGCTCGAATTTGACCTCAAACCTAGACACTGTTTAGATAGACCGATTTTTTGTTTATTTTTACCAAATAAGTCTTTGCAACAGTTTCACTTATTTTCTTACGCTCTATAACTGTAGTTTTGTTAGCACAAACAATTTATTAATACGTAGTCTTTATTGATTTAAATCTTAATATAATACACCAGAAGACCTCGATACATCTTTTTGACATATTCCTTTAAAACAAAGCATAGGGTAGTGTACTTTTATGTACTCGTACTCTGTTGTTGACACGGTGCAGGGGACTCATATAACGTACAACTACCCAATATTTGATTGTAACAGTGCACTTAGCAAGTACCTACTCGGATGAGAAAAAAGGTGGGAAAACGGGATATGACACTTTATAGTAGACAAGAATAGACATACCATTTAGGTATGTAATTAGTTTTTACTATTGTGACGTCCGCACGACACATTGTATGTAAGTGTCTTGTATTACTAGCCAGCATTATGTGACAACAAGTGATTATTGCATCCTTTTATTTATCCACACGCTATCCATTAATGTTAGTGCTAATCTAATAGGAGTCCGTTCTATGTAAGGTAGCCTTTTAGCACCGAATGTACTCAGAACTTGTCTTGAAAAAGGAACATCATCTTAATTAACAGGAGACACAAATTAGTATAACACGAAATCCTTTTTAATAACAACATAGTATGACACTGAATACAAACAAAACTCAAATAATTCGGGGGAAAAAACATACATTTTGAAATAAAGTGTGTTTAAAAAATATATATTGTACCCCTTTGTAGTTTTTTTTCCATTTCGAAAGGTTATGTACTGTTTTTTAGTATTAACTTCGAAAACTAAAAATGTCAGATTTGCAGATAACAATTTTCCCTTTAAAAACAAAGACACTATTTCTTTGGAATTTCCAACGATACCCATGAGCCATATATTGTGTATCTTTTACAATCCACACGCCAAATATGGACCCTGAGAATAAAGTGGCTTTTAGCAGTTCTATTTTCAAATCAACCGTTAGAAAATGTAGTGCAATAACCCATGTGTTTCTAATGAAATTGACATAACAATTCACAACATAATTGTTTGCTATATCAAGCCGTAAAGCTGAGTAATTGACTTAATGTTAGTTATTGGGGCATACTTTTTAATGATGATACCCATGCTTTCTTAATTGCAAATGGCAATCCGGTATAAAGTATCCTTCGTTAACGTTAAATAAAAAGTTCCTTCTTAGGCCCTCGTTAATGGCGTGTAATTCCGTTTCCTTTCAGACAATTTTAGAAAGCCGTTCGAATCTTTTGAACGAAAGTCTTATAATTTACTGGCGCCTTAATAGACAACAAATTTTATACTAATGTTGTATATCATGTTCACCAATCACATCTTTGTACGACACCAATTTATATTGTCAGTTGATATACCTAACGTGATTTCTGACACGTCTTGCCCGATATCACATTCAGATTTGTTTGTATTAAGATTCCATAAATTGTTATTCTTTATCATTTTTCAGAACAAATACAAAAGTAAATATCAGTTTGCAATTTATCTTTGACAATTTGATAATAATACTTATTAATCATAAAATCAGACGGTTTCAGACTGATTAGCATGAAAAAACATTATAACATACAACAATGATCAAAGCATGTAACAGTATATCTGATATTATCCAGAAAACCGTGTGCAAGAGGTGGTATCACGGTTATAAACAAGTTAATTAGACTGTTGTATTTTTGTCATTATAGACATTGCGTGGGAGAATTCTTGAAATACTTCGTAAGAACAAAGGATCGTTTTTACTTTATTCTTCTATATGTATGTGTCTTCCTACGTTTATATGTTAATCTTTTATTAATTTATAATGCGTGTGTTTGTTACTTTTTGTTCTCTCCGTTTTGGCATTTCATGCATTCACTTAGTCCTTCCCCCATTAATACATTCCTTAGTAGTAATGAATAATAATTGCTAACGCGTTGATTTAAAACGTATTGTTTTGGAGTGGCAAATTTAAACCCTGCCTTCATTTGGACTGAAAGAAAGAGAAGAAAGACACTTAACAGTATGAGTGTTGATATATAGCATGCATTTGCCGAGGCGTTATTGCAATTTTAATGCTGGTTATTTCATGTTCCAAAGAATCTGAGTAATCTAAAAAATACCATAACAATCTCAATGGCTCAATACATGTGATAATTCATTTTATGTTTTAATATCGTGCCGAGTCGAGGACTATTTTCGTTGAATAATATCGCATTCCATTAAGTTATTGAAGTGCTATCGGAACCTAAGCATTTAATGGATGTTGTTAACTGTCCATATGGAACACTGGTTAACAAACAAGCATCGAGTGTCTAATATTTGTTCAAGATAAAAGAAGTGCATGTTGGCTGGACATTGGTTCTTGCGTGTGAGAGCGGATATGGAAAAAAAACTTATTCAATGGATCCCGTGCCGCTGCAAGTTTGCCCATCTCTCGTTGCGGTATCGGGAGTGGTTCATTGCACGTCACGAAATGGGTATATAAAACACGTGGCGCTGGGTTTGTCCTGGTATAGTATTGGAATCGTAGTAACGGAGTGTTGAGACTTTGTGCGCTCTGTATAACAGCGGAACTACAAATAAGGTTAGTTTTAGAAGTTCATTAATGTATGTTTAAAAATAGTTTGATTTACCTTATAAATAATTATGTATATCTTAGTTACATTAAAATGAATACATACTCAAATTACATTATTATATATATAATAAAAGTAAAAACACGTGTCTGGGATTTTAAATATACATTGATATAGCCTGAATAGTTAAATTATATATGTTTTATATTTGAATGGTATTAAAGTAAGTCAAGCTATCAACAATTTTATAGAATATTATACATTTGCTGAAAATAATACACCCCGCATTGTAATGATGAAACCTTTGCATTGTAATATCTTAAATGGTTTGATGATAACGGACCGTGCTCTCTCGTTCATAGTTTTTCAAAAACATCTTGGGCATGCGACACAACCACTGATCTTGTTAATGATGCATTTGTAGGCGTTGGATTTGAATGCATTATTTATGATAAAGGCTCCATTTCTTCCTTTAAGCGTCAGTGTAAGAGGGACTTGTCCACTGATTTTCGTATTTAAAAAAGGTTTACTAACAAATAAATCATGTAATTGAATAGTCTTAACTTATTACAACAGCAAGGGAAAAAGTGAAAAAAGGATATTTCCCTCCCGGGGATTTGAATCAGGGCATTCAGATTGTGCGATACCACTGCGCCACGCTGGCTATAATGTCAATGAAAGAAATATGAATGAATGGATTACAAAAGCTGTTAGTACTACAAGTATTTTCCAAAGTTTCGAGGAAAAGCGTACAAACGCATCATTATTTTACCGATTTCGAATAAAAATTATCCACTAATGAACCAATATTTTTAATATTTTTTCTTGGTGAGGAGTGTTTTTGCTTGCATGAACATAATGTATACATTGTTGTTTTTTTAATCTATGACAATTATTTTGAAAATCGTAATTTTACCGATATGTGAACAGGTCAATTTTTGATAATAGTTCAATCAAACTGTTGGGGAGATCAGATTTTCCCGTAATATAATTTTTCTTTCCCTTTGTTATCAAATGTGGTTTCAATGTTACGATCAAATTTAAAACGAAGAAACGTATTAAGACAAGGATTTGAACGTCAATATTGTTACACATTCATGTTGAAATGGGTCTCTTAAATAATTGGTTCGCTTAAGACAAAAGTTTAACCTTCACATATTATATTGATGAGATATAATTTGTCTAATGCATGAATAATGTCATTAGTATAACTTTAACAACGTTCGTCAACTACTCAGTTGAATAATGTTTACGATTGTTTAATTGACTAAGTTTTCCTCTATGCACAAAAGTTCGTTTAATGAACTGGTGTATCGTCGCTGTAACGATAAAAACAACGATTGAGGAGTGTTTATTTATTTTTCCTTTGGGATGGCAATAATTTGTCGATCCATTGAAAATGATCAATGATTAACTATAAACTCAATGCCCACGCAAAGTGATCTCAGAAAGCGGACATAATGGCTCATATAAAGGACTTCAAAAAGTAGGAAAACGCCATTCAAATGGTGAATTTGAACATCCTGTTATTGCAATATTTCAATTTATTATCGACACACTTCTTTTATGGGATACCACTATAACAATCCACTTCTACCAAAACCTTAAGGCGTGGTTGTTTTTGTTCATTTGAACTTTAGACAATTTTGAATGTTCATTACTTGAATAACTGTTTCGTAGAAAATGCGATCTGAAACTGCGTAATGGACCGCCGAATAATTTAGCAAATTGAAGTTTACACGACATGATTTAAAGTAAATAAGGTTCGGTTTCATAATAAGGATAACTGTTTTATTGTATTGTATTGCAACCCATTCATGTAAATGGAACGTGATAATTGATTACTAAAATGTGATTATTTTTTTATATTTGGCATTTTATAAATCAAAGCATATAAACATCTTCTATTTCAGCATAATGATCCGTTCGGTCATCATCGTGTTATCAACAATACTGCTGGTTGTGTATTGCCAGTCATTTTCCCTCCCGTCAAAAACCCGAACGCGCCCTGGAGGCCTGACTTGCCTTGACGTCTGCGACTCGGACGTCGAGTACTGTGACATTCAGTGCAAGTGGTTGTTCGGCAATCTGAGACCCAATGGGGACGTCGAAAGCTTCACCAACTGCCTCAGTCGATGCGCTGGAATCTACGTCAAATGCTTCAGTCATTGCAATTATCACTGACGTTCAATATTCTAACGAAATATTACAATGACCTCCACTGCGATTGTTGTCAGTAAATTGAGTATGTTTTTGTGTCACATGTTAATATTTATTATAAGATCATATTCTACTGCGAGTATTTAGATCATATTAAAAGTAAAAATGATTTCAATCCGTTTTATATACAAAATGGTGATCCACTAGCGAGCATTTCTCGCTAAGATATTTATTTTAATAAATCGGCATATTATTATGAACTTGAAATCAAACAACCAACGTCACACAGTTTGCATATGTTGTGATCAAGATGAACATGTTTTCATCGGCATTGCCTTGCACAGACCTACATACTTTCATTGTTCAGCATATATTTTCTCCAGACAGTTTATTTACCTTTACAGTGCTCATCATGTGTTATTTATTTGATTTTATTAAAAAAAAAAATCCATTTATATTTATTACAGCTGTGTTTATGTTTTGTTTGTTTTATCATGTTCGTGACGGGATTTGCATAATGTTATAGTATGATTGATGTACTAAGTCTTCGCATAATTTAATATAAAACACATTGTTAATACTCAGCCATGAAATAATTATGAACTGGACTCATTGTGGGAATAAGAAAATTCCAACTGAAGTTAAATAGCAATAACTAGATTAGTAATTGAAATCAATGGTATACTGTATCTTTGCAAGAGGAATAATTGGCATGACCTTAACGGATACAAAACATCGTCGTATCAAATAGCAAGGACAGACACTGACAAATGACCCAGACACTGCGGAGTTCTTGCACTGGAATGTCATCCATTCATGAAACATACGACGTAGACTTTTGTCAATGAATGATTTTATTGTACATGTATAAGTTGAAATCTTTGTGCAGCAGTAGTTCCAGACGACCAGTTATGCTCTTATGTTTATTGAACGTCTTCCTATATTTTTGAACCATACAAGAATGGTTGATTGTTAAGTTCCGGTTCATATATTAAAAAAATATATACTAAATTTGTATTGAATAATTTCTTCAAGGGGGGGGGGGGGTAAAAATAACGTCTAAACGTCTACCGAAGTTCCGATAGTGTTCATTGTTTTGTGGTTTTCAGTAACGGTCAGATTTGTAAATAACATATGGAGCACTATATGCAAGCTTACAATGCATTGGGAAGAGTTCAGTATATTGAAATTTAGTTAAGTTATAATTTACAAGCACGCTAATTAATGCATGGAATAAATGCGAAGAATGGACATCTGACGAAAGCGCTGCATTTAATTTGACAATCATGCCAAGCACGGCACATGACCATTTGATGACAGCACGTAAAATATTCATTGATTAAAATAAAATAAATAATTTTATATCAGTATAAGTGTGCTACAACTAAAACTGATTATCCTTTATTATGTATTAGTGACTTAGCCTGCAACAAGGTATTCTCGCGGTACTAATATAGTAATACTCATTCGCGTCTAAAGACCATGTTTATATATCTGATAAATGCTTGAATAAACTTTCACATTAGACATCAAATGCAACAATCAATGAACATTTTATCATTTTAAATACTTGGAATTTTAATCACGAAACTAATTAATGATCACAGATATTTCCAAGCACTATCCAATTTGTTTTCTTAAACAATCAATACAACTCAAAAAAAAATCAAATATGTTTAGAGTCTGACACACAAATAATCAAAATAAATATGTGGCGTGCAACCCCAAGAATGTTAACAATATGTTAAATGTTTGACTCCAGCATCCGCAAGCAGACTTCACAAAACAAAACGAAAAAAACGTGATGAAGTTGAATAGGACATTTTATTTCCAGATGAATTTTAGAAGATTTGGGCTTCAAATCAAATTATGTTTTCAATCCTTTTAGGACAAGAATAATCAAGAATCGATTGATATTGGTAGCAAGAGATGTGTTATTTCATATTTAATAAGTAGGTCGCGCAGCTTTGTTTGTTAGCAAAAAAAACAGGGGGCGTAAACGAAATACCGCGAGAATAACCGCCCCGCGAAAATATCGTGTTTGAGCATAGAAAGTATTTACAATAAATACCGGTCAACGAACAACAACTATCGTGACTGTGGTAACCATTGTTGGAACATTAAAAGCTTATAAAGCAAAGACGCATTTTCATAAACCTAGTTCAATTCAAAGCACATTAAACGTGACTTGTGAGAAACATTTTGCCGGCACACAATCTAATGAGTAAATAAATAAAAAATGTATATATATAATATCATTTTCAAAAATTACTTGTGCAAGCGCCACGGTCATTTAGAATTCGAATTACCTCGAACGTCACTTATAAACATATTTGCTATAAAAACTCAGATGTTACAGTGGTTCGTTAGTGTGGTTCGATCTAAATCGTTCGCAGTGACCACGAATAACTTCAGTAAACATCAAAAATCCATTTCGGAAACATCCGACATTCAAACGACGCTTAAAAGGTCGATCGGTACTCCACCAAACAACATATTGTATTATTCATTTAACAGAAAGGGTTAATTATACAATAGAAACATTGTTGCACATACAACTGGTCTTTGAATTGTAACTATGTGTAACTTGTAATAATATAGCGCACCTTTGGCGATGATACCGTCAATCGTATCTTTGAAGTTATTTGGAATATCGATTAGTGACCATGAATGAGAACAGTCTTTGTTCTGGTCTTGCGAAATTTCTTTTGTTGTTTGTCCTAGAAGGATTGCCGACATTCATTCATAGGTGGAGCCGATTGCGAGGTGTGCTCTATAATACCACACACGTGTCTTCTGTAGTTAGTTATCTCGGTCATAACACCATCTGTGGGCATATTTCATTGGCTTCGTGTGTTGTATTATATCAGCTACCATATTAACAATTTCCACATTTATGTTAATGTAAACAATTTACAGTGTTGAAGGAACTTTTAAATCTAAATGAAACGCGTCGAACGTTTTAAATTTAGTCACATAATGGTATTGAACTCTTACCATATTTTCAGAATTACGGCTAAAACTACTTTTCAACATGTGTAGACCTTTTTTAGCTTTTAAACGTGAGTACCGGTACATTAAATTTGCATAAACATGCGTCACTGTATTTCAGTTAAGTAAGTCATTTAACGATTATTTTTTTTTAGAACACTTCGAATATATGTGTGTATAAAGATGTTAATATTATTTAAATCGGTACTGACATCTTTTGTAAAATGCAATTGCACATTTTTTTTTTCATTCGCGGCGGTAAATTTAAAAACAATTCTCCTGAAATAGAATTCAAAGACTTTCATTAAAACTAATTAATATTTTATTTTCAATCGTGTACTTGCATTGTCTGTTTCATATACTTGTAATTTACCACCTGAATATTTATATATTCGTTAAACATGAATATAAGAAAGCATGAAAACTCTATAGTTTTTCTTTAAATAAATTATTTTTTTTACAATCGGAAATTAAAGTTACATAACAAGGACTAATTACCGTGAAATGTTATACGGATGGGACATTTTTCTGGGACAGGTCGGATAAAAAGAGACAAACCGATATTTTTACACCTTTGATGAAATGCTTCAGCTACCCATACCCGCGTTTCCAATACTCTGTCTGAATAAATGTGAAGACGTGTTCACCTTCACGTATTTACCTTTAATGACTCCTACGCTATGTCAGCACACAAATCGTGGCGCGTTTATCAAACTAACAGTTATCCAGCATCGAATTGTAAAGATTGCATCTAGGAAGTGAAACTTAAGCTTGTATGCTTGTTTTATTCTGTTGAAATATCATAGTTGTTTTGACAGTTGATTCTCACGACCTCTTAGCTCGGTCAATATTTAGAAGGTTGTGCAATTTCTGTTACGTTTCCAATATTTGTTTTTCTGCTTTTCTATACGCTGTTTAACATCATTCGTATTTCCTTGCTGTATTTGTCCTATGAAAAGTGTATACATATACCTCGTCGTCAATAGTAAGACCGGTGCGCAAACAAAGGCACTTTAGCAGTGGTGTAGCCAAATGCTCATTACGGCTGAGGACATTGAAAGGGCCCGGGACATGCCCTCAAATATCTTGTTTAAACTTAACAAATCTGGTGCATTAGAAAGCCTAATAAAATCATTTAACACCCACAAACATAACATAATAAATGCATAGTTGATTGAGTAACATTTACAAACTTAAAACATAATTGAAATTATATCCTAAGATGGTGAGAAATCTGATCTGAACGCATGGTTGTTTGTATTTTTAATGCATATTGGTCGTTAGCATGTATGTTTGTATTCTGTGAGTTTGCATGATTAAACACTTGTATGTCGTAAAACCGGACTGTGGTCCATACCTGCGTCTTGAGAGGCACTTACGTTACCGCGCATACCGTGGGGGAACACAGAGAGACGCCACGGTTACGTCAAGAACGCCTCAGGCTGCTTACTTAAAATATACGTAATGGTGGTGTGCAGGATAATTCGCCTGTAGGATCATTTTGTGATTATGCAGACTCTCTTGGTTTTCCGTGAAACCGTACAGAAATTTTTCATGGACGGCTCGAGACTGAAGTTACGTTATTCTATTTGTAAATGTCGTTCGAGTTATTGGCACACAAACTAGTACGCCTGTGACTGACTTTCTACGGTGTCACAGCGTTTTTATTTGAAATTTTAACTTTAAATTTAATTTTATTTTGTTGTCGAATAAACGAAATTAATTGTGTCTTTCTTCTACTTTGACACTGGGCTCCAAGCACGTCCTCTCCCTACCACAATTTTCCTTGCGTGCAGTTGTAAATCGCACTGTCAACGTATTAAGAACGTTAAGGACATGGTATGGTCATGGTGGAACAGCAATGAACCATCTCAGAACATTTCAATCTGAACTTTCGGTGAAATTCCATGATGATACCCGGCACACTATCCGAACGTTTTTTCGGACTACTGATTGTCAAAGTTAACGTGTCTATCTGATCTAATTTTGTTTAAGTGCATGCATTTTATGTGTGGTGGTTATGGCATCGTGTTAAAAATTTAGGGATGTATAACGATCCTTTTTTTGTTTAAATTATGTCTAAATTGAGAACATCTGTTTCGCCAAACGTGTTAAATTTCTAAACTCTTTAAATAGATGTGTGTTTTAAAATAATTTGTTATTTATGTAACATGCAAAACTAACAGGAAACGAAACACTAATATTGTCTGATGACACACAACTACCCCGATTCCATCAAATAGATTTGTATACAAACTATCAATTATGGTGTTCGATGTCTTTGAGAATCTAGTTGCTTTCTTTATCATGTATTGCAGTCGATTTGATATGACGAATGACTACCGGTGATTGTTACTAAGCATTTTCTCTGTAAGAAAGATAATAATCCATCACCCTTATCACTGCGAAGAACATAGTTACTTGGACTTTAGACAACCTAATTATTTTTTTCGTACTACAAAAATGTTTCACAAAAGTCATCGAATATGAAAGGCTGACTTAGAAACTACACATTCGAATTCTTCTAACTAAGGTGAATGTTATGCCTGTTTAAGCTTACATCGTGTATTAATGTATTCGAAAGTTTAGTCATAAGTCATAAGTTGGTGTACTATTGCAACAGTCGTCTTCAGAAATACAGCCGATTCTACTAGTACTAGTACAACTTTTGTTTAAAAAAGATAAAACATTTAAGTAGAACGTTGGTGTAGTACACTACAGTCGCCCTTAAAAATGCGATAATCAGAACTCAGGTTTTAACAACTTTTATGGAAAGTATTTTAGACGCCACAAACATACGATGAGTTGAATATAAATCTTTACTTTTAATAACAACATGTGCACATAGCATGACATCAATCTGTGCAGATGTAAACAAAATATGCAATTTACTAACAATAACAATAATATGTGAAGGCCTTGTGAACCTGTCCTTTGTCGCTTGTCGGGAGTCTCGAACCGAGCAATAACCTCTGTATTTTCCGAATCGCCTGTTCTTGAACTACGAGCTGCTCGGGTAACTGTCAGATCTCCGCCGATCCGACTTCTTCAGTGTTGTGGTTGTTCAAACCGCACACGTTGTTAAAGTTAGTTGGTTGCCATCGATGTCGATGCTGCAGGTGGAAAGAGCCAAACTGTTGACTAGTGTTCGGTGTTTCCTTTTGATTCAAGGATATAGAGAATATCTGAATAGTTTGAATCGAGTCAATAAACGACTGCAATTATCTAATAAGTTACTCATTTGGATTTTAACTGACTCCGACTCTTTTGTCACGTCAAGCAGTTTAAAAGTAACTTCATTTTGTGTTACACGTTTGTTTAGTCAACGCTTAAGATCAAGCATTTCTTCCGCCATAGATTGCCTATTCTCAGCAAAGTTGTCTCTACTTTCTGATTCAGGACTCTGGGTAGACTGTCAAATCTTCTTTTCTTTTCACTCAGTCTGAACACTTTCATTTAATCGCTGGAACTCATTTTTATGAGTGTCTGGTTTAGTATGATAATTTAATTTATTGCGAGTTCTTTCTGATGTTGAGCTACATAACGAGTTGCTTCAAAGAGCTGTTGATGTGATTGTCTGCGAAGAATCTCTTAATATCGTCCAAATGTTTTCATTTGTTGACGTCGAAGTTGCATACATTTTATACTGCTGTAATCACTGAATTACAGATAATAAGTGTTTTCAAGTTTAGAATTGTGACTTTTATAGTATTATGAACGGTTAACATTTACTAATATTTTTAAGTTAGTATGGAAACATTGTAAACATCAACCGGGCGTGACACCAATAAGCATAGATCGGGATGTGGGTCGATAATGCCGTGTGGACAACATAGACTAACAAATGTATTTGTTTTATTTCTAACTTTCATATTAAAATAATGAAACCTTTTGTTATTCCCGACTTGGAGACCCGCGCTTTTTTCGTACTTTAGAATAAAACCAGAACAAACACTATTGACCAAAGGACGTCATTCCGGTATGGCGGTTGTACAAAAATGGTACAAAGGAACCCGTTCACTGAGGCATCGTTGCTGCCAGTTCAAATGTTTTTATGGTCATATATCAAAGCGAAACTATAAAGACGAGCGTTTTGCGAATATGTCCACGACGTCCGTCTTGGTAGTGAAGTTAATCTACGTCTACATTAATAGGAGCTTGATTTTGTTTGGGTCATCAAGTTAAGTCAAGGCAGCTGCCTTGTCGTATCTCAGCGTCGGACAGTGAATGGACTTAATTAAAAAAAGGATTTGCGACAATTTGAAACCGACGGGATGAAAAAAGCGTGTGCCTGAGAAATTTGACATTGGATTTAAACATCAACATTATTTGAGTTCATAGATGTTGAATGATTACACACAATGTTTAATTAAAACGCACCATGTTGAATGATAAAAGACAATTTTGATTTGTAATGTTAAATGAAAAAAACAACTCAATTCCACAGTACAATATAAACTTATTAAACAAGAATACACCTCACGGAACAGTCACTACAAAGACGTAAGACCATCATGTAATATATTTCCAATATGTTTATCTGTGCAAGGCTTTTTATTTTTCAAGCACATCTGTTCAGGTAAAATCGTTTTGAATGGTCCATATTGATGAATTCAGGTGTATTTCCAGTCAAAAGAAGAAATGATCAGATTTGTTTTCTCGTGTTTATTAAGCCATTTAAGAGATATTTCTAAGCGCATTATTTTGCATTCACACATGTGATCAATGGAGGATATTAAATAATAAAATGTAATCTAGCGTTCAATTATTCTTTTATGTCACCAAAATTATTTTTAATTTAATGAAAAAATATTTAGCCTGCGTAAACATCTAAGATATACAATAATTGTGTGTACAAATATGTAAATATTATTTATAAAAAAAAACAAGTCTTTTTATATAAAATGGGATAGTTCACATACGTTCGAACTTACATGTCAAGAACATCCTACCACTTGATACGATGTCATGAATATGTATGTTACTGTCCGTTGTCAAGTCCGGATAAGAGAGCCAAGAAAAGTCTCTTTCGCGTTAATGTAATTTCTGCTCGTATTTTTCACTGCGTGTTGTTTATCTTACATTGACATCATTTCGACTTAAAACGGTGCAAACCATTTTCAACATAGAAACCAAATCCATCCCTAGTAAAAACAAGGACGCACGTCTGTTGTTTATTCAATCTTGTTATTTAAAAGATTGAAGAGTCTTTTTAAATATTGTTTGTGTTCGTCTAACATATGCGTCATTCACCTGTGTATGTTAGTATCTAATGATTTGCACTTTCAAGTCTTCCAACAATATAATGCTTCTTTATTGTTGTTTGTAATTGTCTAGACCCTTAGACGGATAGTTCATTCACAAAAACCAACAGGGATTGATTTTCTAAAACATTTGCTTCGTTACCGCTATCAGAAAGCAACTTTCGCGAGGGAAATCTATATTGCATGTTATTTGTTATTTTACAATGCAACACGATAAGAAGTATATTCTAACATATGCCTGCATATTGTAACAATATTGACAAACAATTTTTTTCTGTACTTTTTGTTAACAAGTATATTTTAAATAATGTTTTATTGTACTTTGTTGTTTCTATCTGTTCACGTGTTTCTATTTCTTTGCTTGGAATTGCTTCGAATTTACGGTTCGACAAGAAAATAAAATTACGTGGTTGGGGTAAGGGATAAAGAATGAGCTTTTCAAGTTAGAATATATATATAAATCTCCTCAGTGAATATCTTCCCAATTGTGTAGTCACAATCAACGTGCCTTTAAACATGTTTGCAAGCAGTAGAGAACTTAAACTCTTAAATAACCAATACAACTTTTCACCTTTCTTAATTTATGAAAGATTGCTTCACTGTAAATGCAGTTCATGTGAACCACATTCAGGAAAGAGTATGAATGTAGACAATTATTGAACATTAAGTTTCATGAGAAAAATATCAATGTATCTGAGCGCAACATAGTTTTCCATTTAATAAAAAATTTATATATTGTGAATTTTGCGTCGCCAGTATTTTATAAAGTATAGAGCTGCAATGAAAATTAACAATAGACACTTAAAATGTGGTCGAGTATGTTATATTTCTACATAACAATACTATTACGTTTTATGCAATTTTTGTTTCCTAAGGTTATATAACGGCAGGTACGAGAACAATTAAATGAAGTTTTGCAATGCAAAATTGCTTGATATTTTGGTATATTTATTTAGAAAAGAAAACCAAAACCCAATTAGTTAACCTTTCTCATCAGCTTTAAATCATAATAAATTTCTTTTCAATGTTTTCAGCTTTTTTTCCTTAATGTATATTAAAAACAATAACTCTTCATACATGATTGGGTCTTTTAACAATTGCAGTGCAAATAAATATGTAGCCGCTTTTTAAATCATATTAATACATTTCCATCTGTATAATGCTTTTTACGCTCAGCTGTTTTCGAAGACAACCCGAGGTATTGTCATAGCCAGCTCGTCCGCCTTCGCGGCGTCTGAAAACTTTAACATTGGCCACAACTTTTGCAATATTGAAGATAGCAACTTGATTTTTGGCATGCATGTGTATCTCATGGAGCTGCACATTTTGAAAGATCAAGGTCAAGGTCATCTTTCAAGGTCAAAGGTCAAAAAAACAAAATCCAAGCACTCACAGCCGAGCGTTGGCACCCGCTATGCGGTGCTCTTGTTGTGTAATACCATGTTAACCATTCGTGGTTGTATACATGTTTTAACAAGCACTCCTTTATTGGATATAATATAATCATTTAAATACACTGAATTGTTTGGTCATGAAGTTAATTTGTATTTACAAATCACGTATTACGAAAATTCTGGTCAGAGTGTGAGGCTATTTATTGACCTTTTTAATGCGGCGACAATGACTTTACATGTACTCATAGTTTTATTTTTCGTTGTATTTTTGTTACGCTTTGTTTGCAGTTTACTTGTCTTCCATGGAAATAAGAATTCGTTCTTGCTGAAGCAGCTGGTATTTCAATTATTGTATATAAGGATGGTTTTGTAACATAATTAATATTAAACCTGTTATATGAAACATTGTTTTGATTATCTTTTACACACCAACTATAACGCCGCATATGCTACTACTAAACACGAAAACATTGCATGATGTGTACGGACTTTTATAACTTTCCCTTGCAGTGTTAATCAAAATGCGTGTAACGCCGACAAGCCTTCTGTGGTTGTTCAGGAAAGAACAAAGATAATCTTATATACGTTAATGAAAGCTCATGTTATAATAGTGTGTACAAGCTTCTTTTTCTTCTATTATTGTTCCCTAGCTAGAAGCTGGACTTATGGTAATAATACAAGCTTTACACAGTATTACGTTAGGCGGATAGAGTATAGCGTTGCTGCAACCTGTAACGGAAGCAATGTATATTAGATTTCAATGTTACTATTAATAGACCACGCGCGTGTGTTAGTTTTCCCAGTAAGTTATCACGTAAAAAAATTGTTCAATATATATCAATGATATTTATTTTTAAAACAATACAGTGTAGTGCAATACCTAATAATTGCAATGACATATTTAACTAACTGTATGAACATAGCAGTCACCGAAAGCCGTGTAGTGAACACGGAAAGATGCGTGATAAAGCAGAAACATATGCGATTTGAAACAAACATGCTAAAAATAGCTTGAGATGAATTTAACTGTTTCTAGCAAAAGCTTCAGATGAATGTTACACGTGTTTCGGAAACTCTTTATTGTGATTTGAATATTAAAGTCAGACATGATAATCTTCGTTTTTCATCAATTAGAAACTTCCTCTAGAACATCAAAACACTTCTCCAAACTGTAATGTCCAAAGCAATTACTTTAATTATAATAGCATGTGAGTGTGTCATTTAAAAAGACTTTTAGCAACAGGAATGGAAACATTTGTTCAATGTTTTTGAAGACATTGTCAAAGTTAATGACACGAAATCTCAGGCAAACCGTGCTTTTAGTGCGACATGTTTAACAGGATCGTTGTCGTTATGCTTCACCATAAATGCATTCACGCATTTGTAACACTCACATTTGTATTGAAAAGTCTTGTTTTCGATGTTTAATGTCGTAAAACGCACGTACTGTTGAACATTGCAAGTTGCAATAACAGAAGGATCACAGAAAGGATGTGATGTTATTGATATTTGAAACGTGTCGCGAGCGTTCATTAAACCTTTTCTGGACTTAACTGTGTGGACGAAATGAAAGGTTATACAATCAGCAAAATAAGTTATGATCAAAGTTATTTCCAAGCATTATCCAATTTGTTTCTTAAATATTCAAATATTGTTAGATTCTGACCACAACAATAATAATAAAAAAGTGGGGTGCAACCTCGAAAAATTTAACAATGTTTATAATGTTCGACTCCAGCACCCGCAACTTAGGCTTCAACTTATGTTTTCAATCCTTGTTGGACGCTTAAAATGTCGATTAGTACTCCACCAAACAATAACATATTGTATTATTCATTTAAAAGAAAGGCTTACTCGTTAACTAGTAAACATTGTTGCACATACAACTGGTCATTGAATTGTAACTATGTGTAACTTGTAATAATATAGCGCACCTTTGGCGATGATACCGTCAATCGTGTCTTTGAAGTTATTTGGTATATCGCTTAATGACCATGAATGAGAACAGTGTTTGTTCTCGTCTTGCGAAAGTTCTTTTGTTGTTCGCCTAGAAAGGATTTCCGCCTTTCATTTATTATGTGAGCCGACTGCGGGGTGTGCTCTATGATACCACACAAGTCTCGCCTGAAGGTAGAACTGCAGATAGACTCTTTCTTTGTTCAATACAAACACTCATTCGGCCCAAAGTTTCGTCGTTTACTATCTCGTTCTCAACACCATCTGTGGGCATATTTCATCAGCTTCGTTAGTTGTATTATATCAGCTACCATATTAACAATTTCCACATTTAAAATAACAGTGTTATAGGAACTTTTACATCTAAATAAAAACGCTTCGAACGTTTAAAATTTAGTCACATAATGTTATTGCACACTTACAATATTTTCAGAATTACGGCTACAACTAATTTTCAAAATGTGTAAACCTTTTTTTTTACCTTTTAAACGTGAGTACCGGTACATTACATTTGCATATATGTGCCACTGTATATCAGTTCAGTAAGTTTTTAAACGCAACATGTTTTTTAGAACACTTCGAATATATGTGTGTAGGAACATTTTACTCATATAACAATTGGTACTGACATCTTTTGTGAAATTCAATTTTCGTTCGCGGCGGCAAATTTAAAAACAATTCTCCTGAAATAGTATTCAAAGGCTTCCATTTGAACAAATTTAAATGTTTATTTTAATTCGTGTAATTGCATTGTCTTTTTCATATACTTGACATTTGCCTCCCGAATATGTATATCTTCGTAATATACGAATATGAGAGAGAAAGCACGAAAACTCTGCAAAATAATAATTATTAATTTGTTTACAATCGGAAATAAAAGTAAAACAACAGGGGCTAATTACCGTAAAAGGTTATACGGATGGGACAATTTTTGTGGGGCAGATCGGATAAAATATGACAAACAGATATTTTTATACCTTTGAAGAAATGCTTTAGCTACCCATACCTGCGTTTCCAATACTTTGTCTGAATAAATCTTAAGACGTGTTCACCTTCACGTGTTTACCTTAAATGACTCCTACGCTATGTCAACACACAAATCGTGGCGCGTTTATCAAACTAACAATTATCCAGCTTCGAATTGAAAAAATTGTATATAGGAAGTGAAACTTAAGCTGGTATGCTGGTTCTATTCTGTTGAAATATCATAGTTGTTTTGACAGTTAACCATTGATTACCACCCTTTTAGCGTGGTCAATATTTAGAAGTTTGTGCAATTTCTGTAACGTTTCCAATATTTGTTTTTTTGCTTTACACTGTTGAACATCATTAGTATTTTCTTGTGGTATTTGTCCTGTGAACATTGTATACATATACCTCGTCGACAATAGTAAGACCGTTGTGCAAAAACGATACTTTAGCAGTGATGAAACCAAATGCTCATCAAGGCTGAGAACATTGAACGGCCCTGGGCATGCCCTCACAGATCTTGTTTAAACTAAACAACTCTGATGCAGTTTGAAGCCTTATCAAATCATTTTTTCACACGAATAAATCCCCAAAAATAAAATTATAAATGCATAGCTGATTGAGTTACATTTAAAAACTTAAAAACACAATTGCAATTATATCCTTAGACGGTGAGAAATCTGATCTCAGATTATACTAACGCATGGTTGTTTATATTTTAAATGCGTATTGGTCGTTAGGATGTGTGTTGTTATATATGTATGTATTTTGTGATTAAACACTAATATGTCGTCAAACCGACTTCGCTTATATATGCGTCTTGAGATGCACTGGCCTGCTCGTGCATAGCGTCGAGAACACAGAGAAACGCCACAATTTCGTCAAGAACGCATTATGTCGCTTAATTTAAAATACGTAATGGTGCTGTGCATGATAATACGCCTATAGGATCATTTTGTCATTATTCAGAATTAAAACGATAAGAACGCCGAAAGAACGCAGACCCTCTGGGTTTTCCGTGAAACCGCATAGAAATGGTTCATGGACTCCTTAAAGCGGGACTGTACGATTTTGTCAAATATTTATGAATTTTTAAAAAATGTATTAAAAATTAGTATGCATATATTTCAATATAAATTAAAATAAAAGTTAAGAAGAACATGTGTCGAAAAATGCGAAATAAGCCAGATATTTAAATCTAAAATTGTAATTGGCTTCCAGCCGAATTCGCCAGCATATATATAATACATGTACAATGTGAATCTAAATTTAGTTTTAGTGCAGATTCGTTCATACGACACAAAGACACAATTTTGTTTCCTTACAAATACGAGTAAAAGTGTCGGCATCGGCTTTAACCAGCGCTAACTTGTCTTTGCTGCATTTTATGAAATTCGTCTTCAAAGTATAATTTGTATTGCCTATTTTGAGTCATCGTAACATAATTTAATCAATATATTAAAATTTAACACATGTAAAAATCGTACAGTCCCGCTTTAAGCCTGAGGTGACCTTATTATATGTTTAAATATCGATCGAGTTCTTGGCACACACACACACACACACAAACGCCTGTGGCTGTCACACTACGGTGTCACAGCGTTTGTATTTGAAATGTTAACTTTAATTTTAATATGTGTTGTCGAATAATCGAAATTCATTGTGTTCTATGTAAGAAATGTGTCTTTGTTTAACGTTGCCAATGGGCCCCAAGCGTGTCCTTCCTCCTCCCATAATTGCCCTTGCGCGCAGTAATAAATCGCAGTGTTAACGTATTATAAACGTTAAGGACGTGGGATTGTCGTGGCGGGTCCGCAATGAACAATCTCAGAACATTTCATTCTGAACCTGCGGTGAAATTATATGATGGAACGTTGAATATTTACCAGTTTACGTATAAGACAAAACAGCATATATCAGTAAGATGTATGCGACGATAACGTCACAAACGTCAACACTTCTCTACATGACTGCACTTAGACAAGACATTTGAAAGGTCCCGAGACACACAATCCGAACGTTTCTTCGTACTTATCATTGTCAAAATTGATAATAATGCGCTAATATCTTGTAGATAACTCGTGGGCAGTTTCGAAAGCGTTCCCGGGTAACTGAACCTAAATCTCGGGAGCTCCAGAAAAACGGCAAGATAAGTTCTGTACGGACAATTATTGACACGCTGAAACCTAACGCAAAATAATAAATGTAATAATAATAATAATAATAATAATAATAATAATAATAATAATAATAATAAAAATAATAATAATAATAATAATAATAATAATAATAATAATAATAATAATAATAATAATAATAATAATAATAATAATAATAATAATAATAATA
>VMBQ01000428.1:0-48707 GCA_007657795.1 Dreissena rostriformis | reverse complement strand
AATGGCGGTCGATTTTCGTAAAATATGTACCATTTTGTTGGGAAAGGTTGCCTCGTGACGAAAAATGACCACAAACGGCTACTTGCCAACATAAACTACAAGAAAACACTTGTCGAACTCGTTGAAATGCTAGGTCCGGGGTCGACAGACCGATGTTCAGTGCCGATTTTTACTAGAGTAAAACTATCAAAATACCACAGCTACCGAACATAATCCGCAAAAGTACAATAAACAAATACGAGTTTATCAACTTACAACACAGACTTGTCTTTTTGTTCACACCAAACACTCATATAATCGTTATGTTTGAATGTTTATTTCAATCGTGTACGATGATCATCTTGCAATTACACATTACGCGATTGGTTCCGCGCCTTAAAGTTACCGAAGGTATTATCGAATAAATGAAACCGGGAACCGTATTTACCTTGTAAGCGTCTGATCGACATGGAGCTGGACTCGAAATTGCCGATAAACAATTCCCGATTTACAACGATTTCGACGTGAGAACGCAGACAACAGGACGAATCTGTGTTGTAAGTTGATAAACTCGTATTTGTTTATTGTACTTTTGCGGATTATGTTCGGTAGCTGTGGTATTTTGATACTTTTACTCTAGTAAAAATCGGCACTGAACATCGGTCTGCCGATCGCCGACATAGCATTTCAACGAGTTCGACAAGTGTTTTCTTGTAGTTTAGGTTGGCAAGTATCCGTTTGTGGTCATTTTTCGTCACGAGGCAACCTTTCCCAACAAAATGGTACATAGTTTACGAAAATCGACCGCCATTTAGGCAATTAATCGCTTAAAATGTTGATGGAGGTGATTTTTCTGTGTCAAGAGATACCTACCTTGTATAAATATATATTATATTATTATTTATTTTTTATTTATTTTTTTTAAATGTTGTTTTATGACATATTGATAGTTCTAAAGTGACTTGGCCACGCGCCCAACACCTGTGTATAAATCCACGATTATCTAATCATAATCTAGTTACTCATATATTAATCAATTAACTTTGTTTGAAATAAGTATCAATTTATTAAGGCACGCGAGCGTTCATTTCAAACCAGCTCAATGTTTTAGATACATACAACATTTGGATTCTTAATACTGTCAAGTTTAAGCAATTCACACTGCCACCCTTTTTTACGCGCTCAAGAGGTAAGACTAAGGCATCGTGCAATTAAGTGTAGTATTGCAAAAAATGACGCTTATTGTCATCAGTTTACCGGAAATGTCATGAATATTTTTGTTACTACCCATCATCAAGTCCGGATAAGAGAGCCAACAAAAGTCTTTTTCGCGTTAATGGGATTTCTACTTGTTTTTTCAATGCGTGTTGTTTATCTTAGTTGGAGATAAGTTCGGGTTAGAACGGTGCAAGACATTCTCAACATAGAAAAACAGATCCATCCCTAGTAAAGACAAGGAATACCAAGTTGTGTGTCTTTTGTTTATTCAATCGTGATACTTAACAGATATTGACGAGTCTTTTCAAATATTGGACCGGGTTCGTGTAACATTTGCGTCATTCACATGCGTATTTTTATATCTGATGATTTGCTCTGTAAAATCTTCCAAAAATAGAATTATTGTTGTTATACTTTTTTATTGTTGTTTGTTATGGTATAGACACTTAGAATGGTAGTTTATTAACACGAACCGACAGGGATTGGTTTTCTAAAAATGTTTTCACAACCGCTATCATAGAGCAACTAACACGAGAGACATTTTAATTTTAGTCTTACAATGCTACACGATGAGACACATATTCTAACATGTATATGCAAAACATATTGACACAATATTAACATACAATGTTTACCGTACGTTCTGTAAACAAGTATATTTTTATAATGTTTATTGTACTGTGTTGTTTCTATTCCTGTTCATATATGTTCACTTTTTCTCCATTTCTTTGATTGGGGAATAGCTTTTCAAGTTAGAAAAAATATATATAACTTATTGAATATATTCCAACGTTCTTATTCACAATCAGATTCCCTTTAAACACGTTTGCATGCAAAAGGGAACTCAAACGCTTAGTAACCAATAACACATTGCACCATTCTTAATTTATGAAATTTTGCTTCACTGATAATGCAGTTATTGTGAATCACGTTTAGGAAATAGTATGAATGTAGAAAACTATTGAACATTATGTTTCATGAGAGAAATATCAATTTATCTGAGCGCAACCTAGTTTTCCATATAATAAAAATTAATAGGTTGTGACTTTTGCGTTGTCATTATTATATAAACTACAGTAATGTAATGAAAATCAACAGAAGACACTTAACATGATGTCGAGTTGTTAGATTTATACACTCAAATAATATGAAGGTTATAAGCAATTTTTGTTTTCTCGGTGCATATTATAAGGTTTTAGCGGCAGGTACGAGAATATTTAAATGACATATTGCAAAGCAGAATTGTTTGATATATGGGGATATTTATGTAGAATAGCAAAACAAATCCCAATAAGTCAACCTTCCCCTATGACTTTACATCAACGCGATATGTAAGTGTAATTTGTTTCAATGTTTAAAATACTGGCAATAAACAGCTTTTTACATGTATGTATTATACAAAAACACACTCTGTATACATGAATTGGTCTTACAACAATTGAAGTGCAAATAATTATGTAAACGCGTTTGAAACCAGATTAGTACGTTAACATCTGTTCACTTTTTTTAATACCATGGTAATCACAGTTAACAATTCGTGATTGTATACATGTTTTAACAGGAATTACTTTATTAGATTGAATATGACAATTTTAATATACTGAATTGTATGGTAATGAAGTTAATTAGTATTGGCAACTCACGTATTATATAAAAAAAAAACTGGTTTAAGTGTGAGGCTAGGTGGCATTTACATTTTGCTGCGGCGACCATGACATTACTCATAGATTTATTTTTAGGCTAGGTGGCATTTACATTTTGCTGCGGCGACCATGACATTACTCATAGATTTATTTTTGTTGTATTCTTGTTTTGATTTGTTTGCACTTTAATTGTCTATCATGGTAATAAGGGATTTGTACTTGCTGATTCAGCTTGTATTTCAATTTTTTCATATTATAATGGTTTTGTATCATAATTGGTAATACACCTATTATATAAAACATTCTGTATATTCTCTTTTACACACCAAATATAGCGCCGCATATGCTACAAAACACGAACATGTATGATTTTTACGGACATAAAAAAAAAATCCGTTTAAAATGATTATCGCAATGCCTGTTACGCTGACAAACCTTATGTGATTGTTTAGGAAATAACAAAGACATTGTTATATACGTAAAAGTACAATCATTTTTTAACCGAGTGTACCAGCTTCGTTTTCTTCTAGTGGTGTTCCCTCGAATTTGTTTTACTTGGGCTAATTGGAAAACTACAAGCTTTAGACAGAAGTTCGGGTGAAGCGCCGCTGCAACCTGAAACGAAAGCAATGTATGTTAGAGTTTAATATTAATATTAGAAGACCACGCGCCTGTATATCTTTTCCCAATAAGTTATCACGTTAAAAACATTGTTCACTATGTATTAATAATACTTTTTTACAAAACGATGCAGTGTTGTACAATACATAATAATTGCATTTACATCTTAAACTAACTGTGTGGACACAGCAGTCATCGAAGGCAATGTAGTGATTTGAAACAAACATTCTAAAAATAGCTTGAGAGAAATTAAACTGTTTCTAGAAAAAACGTACGATGAATTTTACACCTGTTTCGGAAACTGGTAACTGTGATTTGAATATTAAAGTCAGACATTACAATCTTCGTTTGTCATAAATATTGAAACTTCCTCTGCAACATCAAAACACTTTTACAAACTGTAACTTCCAGAGCAATTACTTTAATAATGATATCATGTGAGTGGGTCATTTACAGAGAGTATTAGCAACAGGAATGGAAACATTTGTTCAAGGTTTGAAAGCATTGTCAAAATTTATGACACGAAATCTCAGGCAATTCATGTTTTTAGTGCGCCAAGTTAAACATGATCTTTATCGTTATACTTCAAAATAAATGCATTTACGCATTTGTTACACTCGCATTTTTTATTGAAAAGTCTTGTTTTCGATGTAAAATTTCGTAAAACGCACGTAATGCTGAACATTGCACGTTGCAAAAGAAGAAGTATCACACATAAGGGATTGGTGTGTTGTTCTTGACATTTTCAACGTATTGCTAGTGTTCATAAAACCTTATATCTTTTAGTTTCTGGACGAAATGCCGGGTTCTGTAGCACTAATGACTGGATAAGGCAAGGGGAGTACACACTTATGAAACATTATCATCAGATTAATTAGTTTAACCCCTCGCAAGGCAGTATATACAGCACAGCACTAAACATAAGAGCTGGTTTCACCGGGTCAAAATACGATAAAAAGGTAAAAATTATGCAAGTGTTATTCTCTTGGTTTTGAAGTCAAAATAAAAAATACAATGTAAATACACCAGAATGTTTTTCAGATGATCGTCAAAGTATAAATGTATTTATTTTTTTTATCGTGACTCAGAAATTAATTATTATGTTGCAATTGTGAATATTAAAACATTAAAAATGTAGATTCAAATTTTATCGCATTAACATTTGCTTGTTTATCTATTATCTTTTCATTTGAAAAACAATGCTATGATGCTATTGTTTACATTCAAGTATGTATTAGTAATAAATTATGGGCAAAGTGTGAAGTTCGACGCGTCATTCAACCGGTTTAAACCACCAATTCTTTGCATTGACTGTGTTTATGCTGTAATTCAAGCTTTAATCATGTTTATGTGGTGTTGTATATGTTGTCCTAGATCGTAGAGGCAACTCATCACTTGCCTTAAAAACAATACTACGTGGTGTCAATAAAAAGTTATCTCCTGATAATGTTTCTGGAGTTTCATTATTCCCATATATATTTAATACAGGTACGTTTATGAAGCTAGGCTTAGAAAACCTGAACAACGAGCTTTTGTGTGATGTGGTGTCAGAAAAATATTATAAACTATCAAATGACGTCAAGTTAATAAACACAATGACGTCATTGTTTCGCGCATGAAAGCTTTATCACAACAATTCTGAAATAATGGGAAGTTTACTCATCGGGTGTTTAGTTCGACAATTCACGCCATATACTTTGAAAAATAGAGACTATCTGATAAGTTATGAATACAGAAGAGTTTATTTAGCGAGGCTTATAACACGTGAAACACGGGCATTGACGAGTGACTCAATGCCGAGCAAATACACGAATCTGGATTCTAGACTAACCTGGTATTCTACGTTTTCAATCCTTTTCTAAAACAAGTATGTTCTTGTCTTTTAAACACTTTAGAGAACATTCGCTAACGTTGCCAGAAAACACGATACAATGATTCTGATTCAATGCTTTAAGTCCCTTCACGAATTCATTTTGAGAGGACTCCCATCTGCGGCTCATTATGTAGAAAACTTAAGGATTTATGAATTATTATATTAACATGAAATTGCCGTTCATTTTGTAAAGATACTCATTTGGAAGCCGGTTTGTTATAACTGAATTAAACTGTATAGTATGCTATATGTTCCATCTGGTTTTGCTTTATAATATTTTTTCTTTGTCTGGAGTGGACATGGAGGAGATAGTCAGTCCGTATGCGTAATTCGATTGTCGAAGTCAATTGTGTCCTTGTTCAGCCACAACGCCATAGCCAGACCAGGCCCACCCGCGCACCCGACCCCGACCAGGAGCACCCATACCCCGAACATGCTTGGACCAGCACCCTCATTCACCAACAGGCGGCTCGAGACAACATTACGTCCATGTTTAATCGATAATTTACTTAATATTAAAGTGATATTAGACGCATCTAACAGTATATTCTATGTTTATAGGTGCATATCGCAACCGTTGTTTATTTTTGGTGTTTTCACTTCATCTACACTTATATTTGTAAATGCAGCATCAGCATACTAAAACAATATCCCGGAAAGAGAAAAATAATGAATTTGAATATCAACCGTACTTTCGTTTTGACAACTGACAAAAGAAATGATTCGATGTACGATGTGAATCTAAATTTAGTTTTTGTGCAGATTCGTTCATACGACACGAAGACAACATTTTGTTTTGCGGATCATTTTAATTTCCTGCAACGATATCTATCATACGACACACGAACACTAACTCCGATCCTAATAAAAAGACAGTTCCGCTCGGCTTAGAGGACTGGGACAGTCATGAAAAATATCGAATATAATATATATCTTTTATAAACAACTGGTAGCAAGATGAGTTGCAGATAATTGGTCAGTTACCACATTTTAACTAACCGTTTTGACCTGTATATATGTTTCAGATCAATTTAACAGTGAAAATTCCCATAATATCACTTTAACTCGGTTATGATTATATGATTAAATAGAAGATGATATAGCTTATTTTTGAATATGCCTTTTATGCTGTTTAAATATTAAATTTAATCAAGTATGTAGAACATATTTCCGATTATTATATCTAACTTGTATGTTTGGGAGATGTTATGTGTTTTATAATTTAAATTGGATAATAAGAAACTATGTTTCTTGTTATTATTACTTTCTTTAATATCAGTTTTTATTAAAACTTTAATCAATCTTATCTTAATATATAATGTAAAACTCGTAGCTTTACATTGTTGTGTTGAATAGGAAAGTCATGCACTGATGCTTTGTTGTATATGGGTTTTATTGTTGGTTTGATTGATATATGATTTCAAGGAATAACCCACAACAGACTCGGGCCCACAGTCAACCTCGTTCATTTCCTTCCCACTGTCGGCCCATTTTCCAAGACGTGCAGCAAGCAGGATGGTGGCATACAAGCATCTTTTGCATCCTAACTTACTGTTAAATTGCGTCAGCTCTTTAATGGTGAATGTATAATTCTATTTTTAATATGAGATTTACAAATCAGTGAAACAATATTATGCACGTTTATTTAATGTTATTATTAATATTTGTTTTTGAATGTTACTTTTGTGCTCTCCGCCCCAAGAGAGGTGTTAGTTGGGGATCAATCAGGATACAGAGAACGCACTGATCCACTGCGCCTCGGTTTTACATCTCATGAGAAGGACATGTTATGTTATTATATGTTATTAACAACATTGAAAACAATAACTAAGGGCAGTGACCCTTCTAACAATGGTTGCGTTGTAGCAAAAGACCAATTTACTTTAGCTGCTAGGTGTTTGTAAGGATACATAAATTATATTAGCTTTATCATAGTTATCATTTGGAGGTCCACCAGGGTTAAGTTAGGTTAAAACATATATAATTAATCATACTGGTGTCTTGTGTCTTTACTTTATATAACTTATATTTAATATAATAGACTAAATTTGAGATATCATTTACTAGAAGACGAAGAGCTGTGTTTGAGCATCTTCACCGAGATGAATAGTTGTTGTTGTTGTGTTGTTGTTGTTTTTTTTAATAAAACTAAACGTTTTTTTTTATTGCAATCTTGAATGCGTCATGTCATCGGGACTTGCATTCCTTACAGGTGATTAATTGCAAAAATAAACTTATTATACAAAAACAAAAACTGTATTTACAATTTAGGGTCTCACTCTGGGTACACGGGGCTTTGGAACATTACAATTAAATAAAGCAAATAAGCATGGTCATACACCTTGTTAAATCCAAAGGACGTTAAATACGACTTTTGAGTAACAGTTTTGCCGGAAAACAATCAAACTAGTACCTGAGTAATGTTATCATAATCAAACATGAACTTTACAAGCGCCTACGGTCAATTATAACTCGTATTATCTTGAACGTCACTGATTAAAATATTTGCTGTAAATTAGTCTGATGCCTATGTGGTTCGTTTGTGTGGTTAGACCTAAATATTTCGCAGTAATCTCGAATAACTTCAGCGAAATTCGCAATTCCTGTTTGCAAATATCCGACATTCAAAAGGTCGATCAGTACTCCACCACACAATGACATAGTGTACGTGTATTATTCATTTAATATAAAGGTTAATTGAACAATAGTAAACATTTTTACACATACAACTGGTCATTGGATTGTACATTTGTGTAACTTCGACTGAACAATTAATAATATAGCGCACCTTTGGCGATGATACCGTCGATCGTGTCTTTGAATTTATTGGATATATCGATTGGTGACCATGAAAGAGAACAGTCTTTGTTCTGGTCTTGCGAAATTTATTTTGTTGTTTGTCCTTTCATTCATTGGGCAAGCCGACTGCGAGGTGTGCTCTATGATACCACACACGTGTCTTCTGCAGTAAGTAACTATTAGTGACTCTTAATTTGTTCAATACGAACTCATTCGGCCCAAGGTTGCGTCATTTACTATCTTGGTCATAGCACCATCTGGGGTCATATTTCAACAGCTTCGTTAGTGGCATTACATCAGCTACCATATTAACAATTTCCACATTTATGTTAATGTAAACAAATTACAGTGTTATAGGTACTTTTACATCTAATGAAACGCTTCGAACGTTTTAAATTGAGTCACATAATGTTATTGCACACTTACAATATTTTCAGCATTACGGCTACCACTATGTTTAAACATGTGTAGACCCTTTTTACCTTTTTAATGTGAGTACCGGTACATAACATTTGCATAAACATGTGCCCCTGTATGTTTGTTAAGTAAGTCATTTAACGAAAGATGTTATTAGAACACTTCGAATATATTTGTGTATTAATCATATTAAAATCAGTACTGACATCTTTTTTGGAATGCAACTGCACTTTTTTTCGTTCGCTGCCGCAAAATCTCCTTAAATAGAATTCAAAGACTTTCATTCAAACAAATTAATATTTTTTTTTTCAATCATGTAATTGCATCGTCTTTTTCCTATACTTTTAATTTGCCGAGTATTTATATATTCGTTATACATGAATATAAGAAAGCATGAAAACTCTATAGTTTTTTTTGTTGAAATAAATGCTTTTGTTTGCATTCTGAAATTACTGTAAAATGTTATACGGGGGGACATTTGTCTGTTACAGGTCGGATAAAATGAGACAAACTGATGTTTTTACATTTTTGACGAAATGCTTTAGCTACCCATACCTGCGTTTCCAATACTCTGTCTGAATAAATCTGAAGACGTGTTCACCTTCACGTATTTACTTTTAATGACTCCCACGCTATGTCAACACACAAATCGTGGTGCGTTTATCAAACTAACAATTATCCAGCATCAACTTGTAAAGATTGTATCTAGGAAGTGGAACTTAAGCTGGTATGGTTGTTTTATTCTGTTGGCATATCATATTTGTTTTGACCGTTGATTCTCACGACCTTTTAGCATGGTCAATATTTAGAAGGTTGTGCATTTTCTGTTACGTTTTCAATATTTGTTTTTCTGCTATACACTGTTCAACATCATTAGTATTTTCTTTTATACATAGACCCTGTCGTCAATAGTCAGACCGGTGTGCAAACAAAGGTACTTTAGCAGTGGTGTAGCCAAATGGTCATTAAGGCTGAGGACATTGAACGGGCCCGGGCCATGCCCTCATAGATCGTGTTTAAACTAGACAACACTTGTGCATTTGGAAGGCTAATCAGATCATGTTTTCGAATGAATTAAACCAAATCATCAACATTATAAATCCAGAGCTGTTTGAGCTACATTAAAAAACGTTAACCATAATTGCAATTATATCCTTAGATGATGAGAAATCTGATATCAGATTTTATCCCATCTTCACCGCGACATTGACGGTTTAACACCACATGATATAAACTTATCTCTATTCAACCTTGTTGAATAACCCTGTCGCGTGCACGGACTACTTTTCAAATGACGTCATGCGATATGCGCTTAAATAAGGTCGATATTGTTTTGTTCATTGAAGAAATTTTAAGGTCAACCATTGGAAGAAAATGTGCATATTTTGCAGCAACAACATATATATATATATATATATGACATATTCAGAAGAACAAATGTTGCGATGGGATAAAAGAAATGAGCCCATATAAAAAGTATCTCTAAATTATTTGCGCGTCTTATAAATTAGACTTAACGATGAGTATATCATTAACTTAAAATTACATCCGAAAATCACTCTGTCTGTAGATCAAAGTCCAATGTTGCATTTTGCAATTGAGAAAAGTGCGAGTCTTTTTGATGATTTATTATAAACGAAACTTATTTCACATGCATATCGACATATTTGAATTGTCAATTTATCACATTTTCATTATTAAGTGCAATGTGCATTGTTTTTAATCCGTGCATATTCTTTTGGCATTTAAGAATGTACAAAAAGCCATACAAATATCGCACAATTCTTAAATAATCTGCGATACTCGCTTTCCGATTTAAATTACGTTAGGCATAGAGATGTGTAAAGTATAAGATGGTACAAATAGATGGTACGAATACACAGGAATTCGGAATGTCCCATTGTGTACACGGGTATTTTCCGCTCATTTATCTGTTGTGTCATGGAATGTTTTCCATTCTTTGTTTATTTATATATCAAATTATTTTCTTGTACAATTAAAGCATTTACCATAGGCACACAAAACAGTGTGTAAGTTTAAACACATGTTTGTATGCAGAAATCTGCAAATTTAACCGATTTTACCAACGGCTATTATTTGAAAAACTGCTCCGGTTCATTTAAACAGCAGTAATGTAGAGTACATGACGTAGCGTGTGACGAAGTGGAAAGTTTATCGAGTTCATAAACTCATTTGAATAAAGACTAGATCTAGTGGTAGGATAGCATAAGGGTCTTTATTTAACTAAGCTAAACTAATTATTAAAGACCCAGAATGCAAAATCGTCAATTATTGTGTTAAAAGGATTATTTATGGATTTTAAAGGATAATTAAAGGTAAGATACTAGTTCGAAAGTTTTTTGGTTTTTGTTTGTACTTTTCATCGTCTTTGACTTTGTCGTTCCCTGTTCTCGGAGAAATGATTTTAACATGGGCGCCATTGATGCATCGGATCACACACGGCAGTATACAGAAAATAATTTAAAAAAACAAGTTCTGTGCGTCCTTAAGTTCGTCGTCCGAGGTCGGTAAAACGTATTGCCCTGTAAATTAAGTCAAATAAAGTGTCAATCGCTGCAATTGTCTATTTACTCGTCGAGATTGTCAATGTCGTCGTCGGTTAGGTTCTATAATGTCGCGCGACTCGGCCATTTTGTGTAAGTTGTTAAGGTTAAATTTCAAAATGGCAGCCATTTTTATTTTTGGTATTTTACAGTGAGGAAACAGTAATTGTAGTTTGAACAAAACCGTCTGTGTTCTACTTGAGTGTATAACATTTGGAACGCTGATTAGATTATCTGAGCGCAACCTAGTTTTCCATTTAATAAAAAATGATAGGTTGTGCATTTTGCATTGTCATTATTATATAAACTACAGTAAGGTAATGAAAATCAACAGAAAACACTCAACATGATGTAGAGTTGTAAGATTTATACAAACAAATAATATTAAGGTTGTAAGCAATTTTTGTTTTCTCGGTGCAAAATCTAAGGTTTTAGCGGCAGGTACGGGAATATTTCAATGACATATTGTAAAGCAGAATTGTTTGATATATGGGGATATTAATGTAGAATAGCAAAACCAATCCCAATGAGTCAACCTTCCCCTTTGACTTTACATCAACGCGATATGTAAGTGTAATTTGTTTCAATGTTTAAAATACTGCAAATAAACATTTTTGTTAAATGTATGTATATACAAAAAACACACTCCGTATACATGCATTGGTCTTAAAACAATTGCAGTGCAAATAATTATGTAAACGCGTTTGAAACCAGATTAGTACGTTTCCATCTGTTCATTTTTTTTTAATACCATAGTAATCACAGTTAACCATTCGTGATTGTATACATGCTTTAACAGGAATTACTTTATGAGATTGAATCTGACAATTTTAATACACTGAATTGTATGGTTATGAAGTTAATTAGTATTGACAACTCACGTATTATAAAACAAAATCTGTTCTAAGTGTGAGGCTAGGCGGCATTTACATTTTTGCAGCGGCGACCATGACATTACTCATAGTTTTATTGTTCGTTGTATTCTTGTCTTGATTTGTTTGCACTTTAATTGTCTACAATGGTAATAATGGACTCGTACTTGCTGATTCAGCTTTTATTTCAATTATTTCATATTATCATGGTTTTGTATCATAATTGGTAGTACACCTATTATATAAAACATTATGTATACTATCTTTACGCACCAAATATAGCGCCGCATATGCTTCTACAAAACACAAACAACGTGTATGATTTATACGGTATTAAAAACAAATCCGTTTAAAATGTTAATCACAATGCCTGTAAAACTGACAAACCTTATGTTGCTGTTTGGGAAATAACAACGACATTGTTATATACGCGAAAGTACGCTCATTTTTTTACCGAGTGTACCAGCTTCGTTTGTTTCTAGTGATGTTCCCTCAATTTTGTTTACCTGGGCGTATTGGAAAACTACAAGCTTTAGACAGAAGTTCGAGTGATTGCAACCTGAAACGGAAGCTAGATGTTGGAGTTCAATGTTGATATTAGAAGACCACGCGCCTGTATATGTTTCCCCAATAAGTTATCACGTTATAAAAAATGTTCACAATGCATGTGTATTACTTATACTTATTTACAAAACGATGTAGAATAGTACAATATCTAATAATTACATCTCAAACTATCTGTGTAAACACAGCAGTCATCGAAAGCCATGTAGTGATTTGAAACAAACATTCTAAAAATAGCTTGAGAGGAATTAAACTGTTTCTAGAAAAAGCGTAAGATCAATTTAACACGTGTTTCGGAAACTAGTAATTGTGATTTGAATAGTAAAGTCAGACATTACAATCTTCGTTTTGGCATTAATATTGAAACTTACTTTTAAAATGATATAATGTGAGTGGGTCATTTACAGAGAATATTAGCAACAGGAATTGAAAGTTTTGTTCAATGTTTTTGAAAGCATTGTCAAAATTAATGACACAAAATCTCAGGCAATTCGTGTTTTTAGTGCGCCAAGTTAAACATGTTCGTTATCGTTATACTTCAAAATAAATGCATTAACGCATTTGTTACACTCACATTATTATTGACAAGCCTTGTTTTTCGATGTAAAATTTCGTAAAACGCACGTAATGCTGAAAATTGCAACAGAATGGATTGGTGTGTTGTTCTTGACATTTTGAACGTATTGCTTGTGTTCATAAAACCTTATATTTTTTTAGTTTCTGTACGAAATGCCGGGTTATGTAGCATTAATAACTGAATAAGGCAAGGGGAGTACACACTTATGAAACATTATCATCAGATTAATTAGTTTAACCCCTCGCAAGGCAGTATATGCAGCACAGCACTAAACATAAGAGCTGGTGTCAACGGGTTTAAACGCGTTAAAAAGGTAAAAAATTATGCGAGTGTCAAGAAACATTATTCTCTTGGTTTTAACGTGTTAAATTAAAAATACAATGTAAATACACCTCAATGTTATTTGTCATAAGTCTGGTGAGATAAGAAAACTTCTTAAGTTCAAGGGTTTTTTCAGATGATCGTCAAAGTATGACTGTATTTCTTTTTATCGTGACTCAGAAGTGTTTAAGTATGTTGCATTTGTAAATATTAAAACATTGAAAATGTAGATTCAATTTGTATCGCATTAAAATGTGCTTGTATATCTATTGCCTTTTAATTTGAATAACAATGCTATGATGCTATTGTTTATTTTCAAGAATGTATTAGAAATAAATTATGGGCAGAGTGTGAAGTTCGACGCGTCATTCAAGCGGTTTTAACCGACAATTCTTTGCTTTCAGTGATTGACTGTGTTAATGCTGAAATTCAAGCTTTAATCATGTTTATGTCGTGTTGTAAATGTTGTCCTAGATCGTAGAGGCAACACATCACTTGCCTTAAATAAAATACGTGGTGTTAATAAAAAGTTATATCCTGATAATGTTTCTGGAGTTTCATTATTCCCATATATATTTAGTACAGCTTAATTTATGAAGCTAGGCTTAGAAAACCTGAACCATGAGCCTGTGTGTGATGTGGTGCCATTGTGTACACACCGGTCTTACTGACCTGTGTACTAACGAGAAAGAAATTGTGGGTAGCTCTTCTTTTACGAGTGAAAAGTGAAAGCAAAAGTAGGTCAGGTAATCGTGCTTCTGATAATCGCTATCAGTCTTAATAGAGATTCAAAATCACATTTAAACATAAAAAAAATAACATTTCTTGAAACAACATTCCGTTTTAAACACACAATAAAAAACGATTTTTCTTTCATCAATAACATTAACATTCCTACACAGAACTACTTTTGCGGGATCATAATTTCCAAAACCAGGGGAATGTGATGCGTTTTAGTATAGAGGTGACAATAACGTAGTGACGTCACCATCTATGTATAGAATAGATGTGGTGCCAGATTTCTTTTTTGTAAACTATCAAATGACGTCATGTTAATAAACAAAATGCTCCTCGCGTGAAAGCTTTATCACAGCAATTCTGAATTAAAGAGAAGTTTACTCATCGGGTGTATAGTTCGACAATGCATGCCATATAATTGGAAAAAAGAGATAAGTGTTGAATACATAAGAGCTTAGTTAGCGAGGCTTAGAAAACGTGAAACACGAGCATTGACGAGTGACTCCATGCCGAGCAAATACCTGGATTCTAGACTCACCTGGTTTTCCACGTTTCCATCCTTTTTTAAGACAAATGTCCTTATCTTTTAAACACTTAAGAGAAAATTTGCTAACGTTACCAGAAAACACGATAAACTGATTCTGAATCAATGCTTTAAATCACTTCACGACTTCATTTTGAGAGGACTCCCATATGTGGCTCATTGAATGTCGAAAACTTAAGGATTGATGAATGATTATATGAACGCGAAATTGCCGTTCATTTTTTATAGATAATAATTTGGAAGCCGGTATGTTATAACTGTATTAAACTGTATAGTATGCTATATGTTGCACCTGGTTTTGCTTTGTAAATGCTTTTCTTTGTCTGGAGTGGACATGGAGGTGATAGTCAGTTCATATGCGTAATTCGATTGTCGAAGTTAATTGTGTCCTTGTTCAGCCACAACGCCTCAGCCGGACTATGCCTACCCACGCACCAGACCCCGCCCAGGAGCAACCAACCGCGAACTTGCTGGGACCAGTACCTTTATCACCAACAGGCGGCTCGAGACAATATGACGTCCATTTTTTATCGATCATTTACTTAAAATTTACTCGGCTTTTATAACACGATTAAATAGTAGAATTTATAGCTTATTTTTGGATATGCTCTGTATGTATTTGAATACTTAAGTTAATTTCGTAGGTAGAACATATTTCCGATTATGTTTTCTTACTGTTATGTTTGGGAGTTGTTTTGTGTTTTACTATTTTAATTGGATAATAAGAAACTATGTTTCTTGTTATTATTACTTTCTGAAACATCAGAGACGCCCCAAGAGACGTGTTAGTTGGTGATCAAGCAGGATACAGGAGGCACTGATACACTGCGCCTCTGTTTTATGTCCCATGCGATGGACATGTTAGTTTTTTATATGTTATTTACAACGTTGAAAACAATAACTATGGGCAGTGATCCTCATAAGAATGGTTGCGTAGTAGCAAAAGACCAATTTTCTTTGCCTGCTAGGTGTTTTGTTCTATGATGTAAGTCTATATAAATTATATTAGCTTCATAATAGCTCTCATTTTGAAGTCCACCAGGGTTAAGTTAGGTTAAAAAATTATAATTAAAAATTATACTGTATTGTGCCTTTACTTGATATTACTAATATACAATGTTATAGACTAATTTTGATGTATCAGTTACTATAGAAGAGGAAGAGCTGTATTTGAGCATATTCGCCGAGATGACTAGTTGTTGTTGTTTGGAAAATTCAGGCAAAAAGGATAAAGCATAAATAACTAGAACATATCATCACCGTTGTTTTATTGGTATCTGAAATAGGTCATTCCATCGGGATTGAGTCGCGCGGACGTGCTAGAGATTCATCAGGTGCGCTAGTAGCCTGCGTGGATGTCCGTACCAACGTTTTTTATTATTTGCGTTCCTTAAAGGTAAAAATTCAAAAATAAACATATTATGCAAATTGTAATCTTTATTTACACTGTTTAGGGGTCTTACTAAGGGTACCGGGGAACCACGTGTTCAATTGGTGCATCTTCCTGCATTTTAAGGAAGGTTAGCGCATCAGTGGATTCCCCTTCCATAGTCGTAAGGAGCTGGCCAACTCGGTGGGATAAGGAAATGGCCTGGCGGAACCCTGGGTTTGTAATCAGTAGCGTTTGTCTTAGTATGAATAGATAAACAAACTGTCCATGCTGAGTTCAGACCGTATTGTTATTTTTTCGTGAGATAATGCATCCTTCCGCCTTCATTTAATTGCAGAAATAAAATGGTTTCCATTGCATAAATAGTTTGAAAGCAAGACATTGGCAAATTGTGTAGTTGGCATTCACCTTATTCTACCGTTCACCGATATCTTTATGTGTTTAATTAATTGATCGGGTTTATTTATTTATTTGCGATATATACTTTTTTCAAGTAATACGATATACGCTTTTATAGAACTGTAGTTTGGGATAGGGTGAAAGCAAGGTATATACACAATGTAGCTAGTCTAAGCCTTGTTATACCTAGTCATCAATATCTTAATATCTTGCAATTTGTACCGAAGAGGTATTCGGGGCTTGGGTAGGAAATCATCATTTCTCTATTGTTTGAAGTTTTTTTTTAATGTATGAATGGAAGATGTCTGTCTTTTCAAATGTACTAATACACGATGTTTTTCCGTTTTCCATAATAAGGACAAGAACATAATTTATATCATTTAGCGCGGTCAATCTAAGAGAGCATTCATTATTATTTGAGAATGAAATTACTTTCTTAAATAAGAGGTCATTAAGCCTAATGATAATGTTTACATTTAAGTACCAATGATGAAGTACAATTGTTGTCAATTGTAAATCATCTTTACTTGTTGACTTGTTCAAGGAGCTGATGGAGTCGTAAACGGCTTATTCAAAACAATTTGTGCGGCCCGTTTTTTTGGATAGAATACACTTTCTTCAATTTCATGTGCGTTCTTGGGCATCATAATGCGCGACAATAGTCCATATATGTGAATACATATGAATTTAAAATTACTTTCTGTCTTTACAGGTGAATGTAGTCGTGAATCTGTTAAGTTTACAATTGAGATTATGATAGACGTTATTTATGTGTGTTTGCCTAGTGGGATGTTTTTCGATAATTAATACTATTTTGAATAAGATACGACTCTACACTATGCATAAATATTATTACCTTAACGTTATGCTAGACGCATCTAACAGTATATGCTATGTTTATAGGTGGCTATCGCAACCGTTGTTTATTGTAGTGTGTTTTCACTTCATATACACTTATATTTGTTAATGCAGCATCAACATACTAAAACCATATCCCGAGAGGAGAAAAATAATGCATTTGAATATCAACCGTACTGTCGTTTTGACAACTGACAAAATAAATGATTCGATGTACGATGTGAATCTTAATTTAGTTTAAGTGCAGATTCGTTCATACGACACAGAGACACAATTTTGTTTTACGGATCATTTTATTTTCCTGCAACGATATCTATCATACGACACACGAACACTAACTCCGATCCTAATAAAAAGACAGTTCCGTTCGGCTTAGATGACTGGGATAGTCATGTAAAATATCGAATATAATATATATTTTTTTTTACAAACAACTGGTAGCAAGATAAGTTGCAGATTATTGGTCAGTTACAAGATTTTAACTAACTCTTTTGACCTGTTAATTCTGTTCAGCTCAATTCAACAGTGAAACATGCGTCTAGTATCACTTTAATATATAAATGTTAAAATTATCTGTTTATTTTGAATATGCATGTCATAAATTGTAAATTTGTATTGCCTAAAATAGTATATGTATATGCCTGTATGCCATTGACCACTGTTTACTACATTGTGTATTATATGTATGTATACTCATGGGCTTAAAGCCTTATGTATTCTGAAATAAAACCATTAATCAAAGAAAATAAAAATCGATTATTTGCTCAATATAAATGTTTTTAATATGAAGTGCATGATTGTTGTTTAAACACATTGTTTCATACCATGCATTTGTAAATATATTGACATATTATTGAAAGCACACCAAGTAGATATGATGACTACATGTACATTGTTTTGCAATGAAATTTGAATAGTTAGAATGTTATAGTCCGACGGGTGTATTGTCGCTTCATCTGCAAAACAGATCAATGATTGAATATTGATGAAAGTATGAATAATAGCGAGAATAGCTTCTTCAGGTATCAATCCCAGACTTAATAGGTTGAAAAGATTTATTTGGTGACACTTTTGAGAAATGGTTAATTTTAAGTTTTTCAATAAATATATCATGATGTCAAAGGCTTCCCGAAGGTCAAGGGCGACTAAACAATCAGACCAGTAACTTTAAGCGTAAAAAAGGTATCTACAAGGCGAACCAAGATATATGAATAAAATGTTGTTGTTTTTTTGTTTTGGAAACCAGCCTGAAAGCCATGCAGTAGATTATGTGTTTCAATAAATTATTTCATTTGATTTGCAAAATGTCTTTATTATATCATTTAAATGGATTAAAGAAAGAGACCCATAATGTAAAGATCACTTATGTCTGAATCTTTGAGTATTGGTAAAATGTAATTTTCAGTTGATCAAGAAAAACACCAGATTAACTTATTTATTATATATGTATTTATTATAAACTGTATTGGACCGACTTTTAGTATTAACGCAATATTTGGTTAGGGCAAATATTATATATTTCTACTTCTTTTGATTTATTGAGAGAGTATATTGTTTTCCGACGATCAACTATTTTACTTAAAGCTGTATCCATAACTGCGATTTTAATTGCTTTTTCTATTTCCTCTGAAATCCAGCCAGGCAGTCTATCCAATCTAATTCTGTTTGATTTTTTAAACTGCATGCATCGTTTGTGTGTTGGTTATGTCATTGTGTTTGTAATAGAGAGATGTATAACGATCCGGTATTGTGTCAATTATGTCACTCTTTTGTATGAAACTCTTTTTCGCAAAACGTTTTAATATTCTATAATCCTTAAATAGATGTGTGTAATTAAATAATGTGTTTGTGTATGCAGTCTAAAACAAACAGGAATCGTGTCACTTATAGTGTCGTATGACACAAAATTTCCGCGATTCCGTCAAATCGATACGTATATCGATAATCATTAATGGTGTTTGATTTCTTTGAAATTCTAGTAGGTTTTTTTACCATTAGTTGCAGTCCATTTTAAAACAACGAATTCCGACTGTTAGTAGACATGTCCATGCCATAAGTTGGTGTATTCATACAACAGTCGTCATCCTAAATATAGCTATCACTACTAGTACTTGTGCAACTTTTCTTAAAAAGGGATAAAACATTGAAATAGAAAATTGGTGTAGTAATTACTATACAGTTATCTGTAAAAATGCAAAAAGTGCAACTAATGTTTAACAACTTTTATGTCAAAACAACAAAATCAACAATAATTTCACTAGTATTTGAGGCGACACCATCATACGTTGAGTTGATATGGAGATCTCTACTGTTATTAAAACATGTACAAATAGCATTAATGAAATCTGTACATATATCAGTTAACGTATTTATTATAATCAATAACAATAATATGTGATGGCATGGTGAACTTGTCCTTTGTCGTTCGCCGGGAGGCAATAACCGCGCCATTACCTCTGTATTTTCCGAATCGCCTGTTCCTGAACCACGAGCTGCGCGGTTAACTGTCAGATACCCGCCGATCCCACTACTTAAGTGTTGTGATTGTTCAAGCCGCACACGTTGTTAAAGTTGGTAGGTTGCCATCGCTGTTAATGCTGCAGGTGGAAAGAGCCAAACTGTTGACTATTGTTCGGTGTTTCCTTTTGATTAAAGGATATACAGACTAGCTGAGTTTAAATCGAGTCAATAAACGATTGCCATCTTCTAATAAGTCATTTATTTGGACTTTAACTGACTCCGACTCTTTTGTCACGTCAAGCAGTTTTAAAGTAACTTCATGTTTTGCTACATGCTTGTTTAGTCTACGCTTAAGATCACGCATTTCTTCCGCCATAATTTGCATATTCTCAGCAAATGTTTTCTAATTTCTTATTCAGGACTCTGGGTAGACTGTCAAATCTTCTTTTTTTTTCACTCAGTCTGAACAGTCTCATTTAATCGCTGGAACTCATTGTTATGAGTGTCTGGTTCAGGATGATAATTTAAGTTATTGCGAGTCCTTTCTGATGCTGACCTACATGAGGAGTTGCTTCAAAGAGCTCTTGATGTGATCGTCTTGCGAAGCAACTCTTAATATCGTCCATATGTTTTTATGTGTTGCCGTCGAAGTTGCATTTATTGTATACTGCTGTAATCACTGAATAGCAGACAATCTTTCTCTTCAATTTAAAATTGTGACTTATATTGTATACTTGAACGGTTAATAAATATTAATATTTTAAAATTAGTATGGAAACATTGTTTACATCAACCGGGCGTGACACCAATAAGCATCGATCGGGATATGGGTCGATAATGCCGTGTGCACAACATAGACAAAGAAACGCGTACAGTCAAGTTACCATTACCGGATCAGTAGCGTAAGAAAGTTGTTTTGGTGAAAAGCAATAAATGTTTAGAGACTTCTTTTACATAAGTTTGATGAAATATTAAATTTGCTTACTGTTTCAGAACATAGTCTAATTTTAAAACACAGGCAACATGTATTTGTGATGCCTTTAATTCGCCGAAGAATTCATGCATTAACGGATCAGTTGTAGCCATAACGGATCACGTGATCGAAACCACTGTTATAAATTATATTATGTTTTTGTGTTATTAGTTGTTTTGATCTTGTATCTAAACTTTACGCATGGTGTTCTTGTGTGAATTATCTGTTGAAAATCCTAAATAGATCGAAAAGATATGGACATCGTATAAACCATGTAAATTGTTTGAATTATATCTAATCATTGATATTGAACACGGAAAACATAAATAAAACATTAAGGTTGAGATCATTTATTGTTAGAATCAACAAGATGTGCATATATTTTGATATAATTTATTTTGTTATCAATACGAATAGTATCACACTTGATACGTTATTGCCCTAATTCTTCATTTCATTTTAGGTGTTGCAAAATCTTAAACACGAATCAAACTGAAATGGACTTTTGCAGGCAGAAAGACTACTAAATGGCCTTTAAATTAATGCGTAAACGTCTTACTTTCCAACAGAGTTATAGCATGTGGCCGCGGAAAATGTTCAACCTCGATTTGGAAACGAGACGGAAGTCAACAAAGTCGTATATACATGTCAGCAAAACATGCAGAAATGTTTCACAAAGAGTAGCTCCGATAACGACTCAATCAATGCGTTTTAATGAACAGGCCTTAAAGATGCTGTGTGCAAAATATCATCTAAAAATGTCTATTTATCGCGATACGCAGTCTTGAACATCAAAGTGATCCGCTATGGGTAATGATCCGGTAATGGTAACTTGACTGTATATTTGTTATATTTCGAACTTATGCATATAAATAATGAAACCTTTTGTTATAGCTTTACAAGGCAGTTCTGCTATCTGGAGCCTGGTAGATCAGGTTAATCCCTAGCCGTTCCATAAAAAACGAAAATGATTTGTTACTCCACACTTGGAGACCCGCGCCTTCTTCGTACTTTGTTATTAAACAAGAACAAACACTATTGACCATCATGTGATCGTTTTCCAAATACAAACAATAACTGTGTATGTCACAGTAGGGACGTGATTCCGGTATGGCGGTTCACTAAGGCATCGTTGCTCCCAATTCAAATGTTTTATGAACATACATGTACATGTATACAATGTTTATAATGTCCGAATCAAGCATCCGCAAGCAGACTACACACAAAGAAAACGTGAAGAAGTTGCATAGGACATTTCATTTAAAGATGGATTTTAGAAGATTTGGACTTAAAATTATGTTTTCAATTCTTTTCGACAGTAAATAATCAATCATCGATTTATATTGGCAGCGAGGGATGTTTTTTTCCAGATTTAATAAGAAAGTCGTGCAACTTTGTTTGTAAGCAAACGTCCGGGGGCATAAACGAAACACCGCGAGAAAAGCCTTCCCGCGAGTATACCAGGTTTTTGTATAGTTAGTATTTAAAATAAATACCGGTCCACGAACAACAACCATCGTGACTTTGGTAACCGTGTTTGAACATTAAAAGAAAACAAAGCAAATATGCATTGTCATAAACCTAGTTCAATTCAAAGGACAAAATGACTTTTGAAGAACAGTTTTGCCTGTAATCAATGAAATAAGTAAATTATTAGCATAATTATTTTTTCATTTTAAACATGACATTTGCAAGCGTTTTACGGTCATTTTGCACTCATATTATTTCGGACGTCACTGATAAAATTATTCGCTATACATGTTTCAGATGCAACTGTGGTTCGTTTGAGTAGTTAGATTTAAATCGATCGCAGTGACCACGAATTACTTCAGTAAACATCACAAATCCACTTCGGAAACATCCGACATTCCAGTGACGCTTAAGTTGTCAATCAGTACTCAACCAAACAACAACATATTGTATTATTCATTTAACAGAAAGGGTTAATTGTACAATAGTAAACATTGTTGCACAAACAACTGTTCATTGAATGGTTACTATGTTTGACTTCGACGGAAACATTTAATACTATAGCGCACCCTTGGCGATAATTTTTTCAACCGTGTCTTTGAAGTTATTGAATATATCGATCGGTGACCATGAATGAAAACAGTATTTGTTCTGGTCTTGTGAAATTTCTTTTGTTGATTGTCCTACAAAGGATTGCCGACATTCATTCATTGGTTGAGCCGATTGCGATGTGTACTCTATGATACCACTAACGTGTCTTCTGCAGTTAGTAGCTATTGGTGATTCTTTCTTTGTTCAATACAACTCATTCGGCCAAAGTTTGCGTCATTCACTATCTCGGTCATAACACCATCTGTGGGCATATTTCATCAGCGTCGTTAGTTGTATTATATCAGCTACCATATTAACAATTTCCACATTAATGTTAATGTAAAAGAATAAACAGTGGTATAGGAACTTTTACATCTAAATAAAACGCTTCGAACGTTTAAAAATAAGTCACATTATGGTATTGAACACTTACAATATTTTCAGAATTACGGCTACAACTACTTTTCAACATGTGTAGACATTTTGTACCTTTTTAACGTGATTACCGTTACATTAAATTATCATAAACATGTGCCACTGTATCTCAGTTCAGTCAGTCATTTTACGAAACATGATTTTAGAACACTTCGCATATATTTGTCTAGAAACATTTTAGTCATATTAAAATCAGCACCGACATCTTTTGTGAAATGCAATTGCACGTTTTTTCGTTCGCGACGGCAAATTTAAAACGATTCTCCTGAAATAGAAATTAAAGGCTTTCATTTAAACAAATTAATATTTTTATTTTAAATCGTGTTATTGCATTGTCTTTTCCATATACTTGAAATATGCCACCTGAATATGTGTATATTCGTTGTACACGAATAGGAGAGAGAAAGCATGAAAACACTTTATTTATATAAATGATTTTGTTTACAATCAGAAATAACAGTTAAACAGCAGAACTGATTACTGTTAAAGTTTATACGGATGGGACATTTTTCTGTGGCAGGTCGGATAAAATGAAACACATCGATATTTTGACACCTTTGACGAAATGGTTCTGCTTCCCATACCTGCGTTTCCAATACTCTGTCTGAATAAATCTGAAGTTCACCTTCACGTTTTTACCTTAAATGACTCCTACGCTATGTCACACACAAATTTTGTCTCGTTTATCAAAACTAACAATTACCCAGCACCGAGTTGTCAAGATTGTATCTAGGAAGTGAAATTTAAGCTACTATGCTTGTTTTATTCTGTTGAAATATCATAGTTGTTTTGACAGTTGATTCTCACGACCTTTTAGCTCGGTCAATATTTAGAAGGTTGTGCAATTTCTGTTACGTTTCCAATATTTGTTTTTCTGCTAAACGCTTTTTAATATCATTCGTATTTCCTTGCTGTATTTGTCCAGTGAAAAGTGTATACATATACCTCGTCGTCAATAATAAGACCGGTGTGCAAACAAAGGTACTTTAGTAGTGGTGTAGTCAAATGCTCATTAAGGCTTAGGACATTGAACGGGCCCGTGACATGCCCTCAAAGATCTTGTTCAAACTTAACAAATCTGGTGCATTAGAAAGCCTTATAAAAATTTTACACGAATTAACCCCCAAAAATAACATAATAAATGCATAGTTAATTGAGTTACATTTGAAAACTTAAAACATAATTGAACTTATATCCTAAGATGGTGAGAAATCTGATCTGAACGCATGATTGTTTATATTTTTAATGTGTTTTGGTCGTTAGCGTGTCTGTTTGCATTATGTGAGTTTGCATGATTAAACACTTGCATGTCGTAAAACCGGACTGTTGTCCATACCTGCGTCTTGAGAGGCACTTACGTTACCGCGCATAGCGTGGGGAACACAAAGAGACGCCACGGTTACGTCAAGAACGCCTTAGGCCACTTTCTTAATATATACGTAATGGTGTAGTGCAGGATAATACGTCTATAGGATCATTTTGTGATTAAACAGACTCTCTGGGTTTTCCGTGAAACCGCACAGAAATTGTTCATGGACGGCTCGAGACTGAAGTTACGTTATTCTATTTGTAAATGTCGATCGAGTTATTGGCACACAGACTAGTACGCCTGTGACTGCCTTTCTACGATGTCACAACTTTTATTTAAAAGTGATAAACCATTTAAATAGAACGTTGGTGTAGTACACTACAGTCGTCCTTAAAAATGCGATAATCAGAACTCAGGTTTTAACAACTTTTATGGATAGTATTTGAATCGCAACAAACATACGATGAGTTGAAATATAAATCTTTACTTTGAAAAATGACATGTGCACATAGCATGACATCAATCTGTGCAGATGTAAACAAATATATGCAATTTACTAACAATAACAATAAAAAGTGAAGGCCTGGTGAACCTGTCCTTTGTCGCTTGTCGGGAGTCTCGAACCGATCAATAACCTCTGTATTTTCCAAATCGCCTGTTCTTGAACTACGAGCTGCTCGGGTTACTGTCAGATCTCCGCCGATCCGACTTCTTCAGTGTTGTGGTTGTTCAAACCGCACACGTTGTTAAAGTTGGTTGGTTGCCATCGATGTCGATGCTGCAGGTGGAAAGAGCCAAACTGATGACTATTGTTTGGTGTTTCTTTTTTATTTATAGATATACAGAAAAGCACATTTGTTAGTGAATCCGACTCTGTTATAACGTCAAGCAGTTTAGAAGTAACTTCATTTTCTTGCTACATGTTTGTTAAGTCTACGCTTAAGATAAGGCATTTCTTCCGCCATAATGTGCATATTCTCAGCAAAGGTGTCTCTAATTTCTGATTCAGGACTCTGGGCAGACTGTCAAATCTCCTTGTCTTTTCACTCAGTCTAAACAGTATTATTAAATCGCTGTAACTCATTGTTATGAGTTTCTGGTTCAGTATTATAATCTAAGTTATTGTTAGACCTTTCTGATGTTGACCTTTATGAGGAGTTGCTTGATAGAGCTGTCGATGTGATTGTCTTGCAAAGCATCTCTTAATATCGTCCATATGTTTTCATTTGTTTCCGTCGAAGTTGCATACATTTTATACTGCTGTAATAACTGAATAAAATATAATATTTCTTCTCAATTTTAGAAATGTGACTTTTATTGTATACTTGAAATGTAAATAAATACTAATACTTTTAGTTAGTATGGGAACATTATTAACATCAACCAGGGATGACACCAATAAGCATCGATCGGGTCGATAATGCCGTGTGGACAACATAGACAAAGAAACGCGTGTATTTGTTTTATTTCGAACTTACAGATTAACATAATGAATTGTTTTGTTATTACTTGACACGACTGTCTTGCTATCTGGAGCCTGGTAGATCAAGATAATCCTTACCCGGCCCATAAAACAAACGAAAATGATTTGTTACTCCCGACTTGACGATCCCCGCTTTCTTCGTATTTTGAAATAAATTAAGAACAAACACTATTGACCATCGTGTGATCGTTTTCCAAACACAAACAATTACTGTGTATATCAAAGTAAGGACGTCATTCCGGTATGGCGGTTGTACAAACATGGTACAAAGGAATCCGATCACTGAGGCATGGTCGCTGCCAATTCATATGTTTTATGATAATATATCAAAGCGAAACTATGAAGACGAGCGTGTTTCGTATGTCCACGATGTCCCTCTTGGTAGTGAGCTAAATCTACGTCTACATTAATACGAACTGATGTTTAAGACTACAAACCAATTCGAATAGTTCCTTTATGAAAATAAATAAATTTATAGCACGTTTCTGAAAATTTCTGGCAGCGATTTTCGTTTCATCAAGTAAAGCCGAGGCAGCTGTCTAGTCATATCACAGCGTAGGACGGTGAATGGACTTAATTGGAAAATGATTTGCGACAATTTGAAACCGACAGGGTAGAAGTGCGGTGGTCGTATTTAATAGTCGCCCAGGTAGGCGTTTTTTTAAGTGTCTCAGTTATTGTTGTAAGTTTTGATTGAAAGACACTAATTCATGTTTATATGCCCCAACCATTTATTTTAGAATATCTTATTATAATTAAATAAAACAAAGAAACATTGTATATCTAAACAGTGTGTTCACGACCCCGTAAACGTTCCGCTATTTCTTTATTGTTTTTTGTAATTGTCTAAACCCTTAGAAGGATAGTTAATTCACAAGAACCAACAGGGATTTGTTTTCTAAAACATTATTTTAACTACCGCTATCAGAGAGCAACTTACACGAGAGACGATCTCTATTGCATTTTAGTCGTTGTACAATGCAACACGATAAGGCACATATTCTAACTGGTGAATGCAAAACATATTGTCACAATATAAACATACAATGTATTTCCGTACATTCTCTAAACAAGCATATTGTAATATCGTTTTATTGTACTGTGTTGTTTCTATTCCGGTTCATATGTATGTATTTTTTTTGACCTTGCAGTCAAGGATAACCCATGAAAGTGCTAGCACTTATTTCCAATGGGGTCCTTTGGTTTTGCTGAAGAGACAGCGGGTATAAGAGACAGTTTTTGAGATACAAGGAATCCGGGTGCGATACCCTAGCTCTTTGCGAATAGATCCCTTGGTTCTTTTACGTGCTCAGTGTATAGCACCGATACACGCGAGAATTACCTGGGTTTCATACCAGTACATCTCTAGTTGGGTGGGAAACACTTGAAGCATTTCTGAGATTTCCAGTGCCCCGGCCAGGGATTGAACCCACGACCGCTGGAACGAGACCAGTGTTTTACCGCTCGACTACCGACCACCCTTATAAATGTTCACATTTTCTCTATTTCTTTGATTGGAGAATAGTTTTTCAAGTTAGAAAATATAGATAAATCTAATTGAATATACCCCCAACGTTCTTATTCACAATCAGATTCCCTTTAAACATGTTTGCATGCAGAAGAGAACTCAAACGCTTAGTAACCAATAACACGTTTTATCCTTCTTAATTTATGAAATATTGCTTCACTGACAATGCAGTTATTGTGAATCACGTTTAGGAATGAGTATGAATGTAGAAAAGTATTGAACATTATGTTTCATGAGAGAAATATCAATTTATCTGAGCGCAACCTAGTTTTCCATTTAATAAAAATTGATAGGTTGAAAATTTTGCGTTGTCATTATTATATAAACTACAGTAATGTAATGAAAATCAACAGAAGACACTTAACATGATGTCGAGTTGTTAGATTTATACACACAAATAATATGAAGGTTGTAAGCAGTTTTTGTTTTCTCGGTGCATATTATAAGGTTTTAGCGGCAGGTACGAGAATATTTAAATGACATATTGCAAAGCAGAATTGTTTCATATATGGATATATTATTTTATTCAATATAAGACTTACAATGTATACATGTATATGATCACAAAACAAAATGAAATTATGTAGTAGCAAAAAATGTTCAAAAAACATGTTATACAAGATATGCTAGTATATACTTGTTTGATTTGTGGTTTCCTTTAGATTACACAAAAAAATGTATATGCATTTTGTTTTTTGGTTGTTAAAAAAACAACAACAGAATACTTATGAATAAAGATGAGTTGCATAAAGTGGGTAGAAAAGCAAACTAGACTTGTTTATGACAGTTTAATGTGTTTCCATTTAAGTTCAAATATGTATAGTGTATCATTGTTGAGGTCTATTTCTTTTTCAATTTGAATCTCAAGTTTTTGAGGATATTTATGTAGAATAGCAAAAACTAATCCAAATAGGTCAACCTTCCCCTTTGACTTAACATCAACGCGATATGTAAGTGTAATTTGTTTCAATGTTTAAAATACTGGAAATAAACATATTTTGCATGTATGTTTATACGAAAAAAAACACACTCTGTATACATGCAGAGCTCCAAATAAGGAAATAGTCTAAAGGGTAGTGTACCCCCTGATATTATTGTAAAAGCGTATTTTACTCCTTTGTTCAGCCATAAAGGGTATTTAGGAATATTTAGGGGTATTTTCATTTCCATAGAAAACTGACAAAGTACATGGCGTGTTCCATCTAGAAATATTATTATTTGTTATGTATTATATATAATGCATCCCAGAATGAATTTAAAATGATGATATGAACAGATTTTCTTAAAAATATTCCCGCAGGAGCCGCCGGTCGCTTAAAACTTTCCCTTTTTTGATCCACAAACATGATGGGCCGCCATTTTTATAACAAGCTTATTTTGATTTACTTAGTTTTGATTCAAGGTTAACCTACACTTAAAACTCAACCGGATTATTGGTTTTACCGGTTACGCACTTTAATCGCTCTAAAATACGTACCAAGCAGATTTGCACTGCGTTTTGTTACGTACTGGGCCGATTTTTAATGCATTTTATTATTTTTTTCAATGCGTAAATACGCAGTTACGCCTCTTATCTGGAGCTCTGTTATAATACATGCATTGGTCGTACAACAATTGCAGTGCAAATAATTATGTAAACGCGTTTGAAACCAGATTAATACGCTTACATCTGTTCACTTTTTTGTTTAATACAATGGTAATTACAGTTAACCATTCGTGATTGTATACATGTTTTAACAAGAATTACTTTATTAAATTGAATATGACAATTTGAATACGCTGTATTGTATGGTAATGAAGTTAATTAGTATTGGCAACTTATGTATTATAAACAAAAATCTGGTCTAAGTGTGAGGCTAGGCGGCATTTACATTTTTGCTGCGGCAACCATGACATAACTCATAGTTTTATTTTTCGTTGTATTCTTGTCTTGATTTGTTTGCACTTTAATTGTCTACCATGGTAATAATGGATTCGTTCTTGCTGATTCAGCTGGTATTTCAATTATTTCATATTATAATGGTTTTGTATCATAATTGGTATTACACCCATTATATAAAACATTCTGTATATTCTCTTTTACACACCAAATATAGCGCCGCATATGCTACTACAAAACACGAACAACTTGTATGAATTTTACGGACATTAAAAAACAAAACCGTTTAAAATGTTAATCACAAATCCTGTAACGCTGACAAAGCTTATGTGGCTTTTTGGGAAATAACAAAAACATTGTTATATACGTTAAAGTACGCTTATTTTTTAACCGAGTGTCCCAGTTTCGTTTTCTTCTAGTTGTGTTCCCTCGAAAAAAAAATTAACCTTGGCTAATTGGAAAACTACAAGCTTTAGACAGAAGTTCGAGTGAAGCGCCGCTGCAACCTGAAACGGAAGCAATGTATGTTAGAGTTCAATGTTAATATTAGAAGACCACGCGACTATATATTTACCAATAAGTTATCACGTTAAAAACATGTTTCACTATTTATCACATGCTATACCTTGTTTTCAATGTAATACAGACATTACTTATTTTTTTATATTACACATGTATAATACAACATTTTTAAGCGTTTGAATTGGCTTCATAATCAATAATTAACCAATCGCAAGGCTTTATTTTGGTGAAATGACTTCGTCAACATGAAATGACGTCACGATAGTAAACAACTTTTACATCTATCAGCATTTGTTTGGTCTATTAAGATGTATTTTATTTAGTTTAAAAGCATGTGATAAAAAAAGATCTGACATGAGTTGTCATATATCATACCATATTTTATTAAACGAGTTCAGGAATGTTGTTAGTAAGCGAGCCTTTAATGTTTCTCGAGTTTCGTTTTTGTTCCGCTCTATATATTTTATTGTCCTAGTCAATAGGTATGTAGGGGTCGAGGGCATCCTCCTCCACACCGTACATCATCAGTATATATAATAGGTCATAATGCAAGGGCTAATAACTGCATAATAAAAAGTACTGCCATTATTGCATAAATAGCCGTGTGTGTGTACGAATTAAAGTAATGGTTCTACGGCAAAATTATACAAGTCAAAGTTCACAATATACAGTAATGCAACGTAGACCAGTGCTCACGGTTGCACAAATAGAGTATTTTAATAAATGCATATATAGTGATATTTTTCTCAATACATATATTGAAATTATCAATATAGGGCTAAAGTACGCCAGTCACAAGTTTCTAACGATACAGACTTAACAAAATTCCCCATTAGCTATTTGAGGTTATTGAATTAGAATCTAAATTGCAGAAAACATTCATATACTTTAAAATATTATACTGTTTTGAAAATTATGAATTTGCTGCGATACCGGTAGGTATTTTTTTTATTCATTTTACAATTATATATAACAAATTAAGTGAGCAGGAATGTTAGATTAAGAGGAACACTTCTCTTTTTATGTCCTAACATAAACGAGGGTGTATTTATAAGTCAGCAAATACCTCAAAACCTTCCAATAGTTCTGCAATAAACATTTTAATATATTTACATTCCCAAACAATGTGCTCGATTGTTTCCGTTACATTATGACAGAACAAGCATTCTGCTGATGCTTTATAGTTGATTTGATCCAAAACATAGTTTGTACCAATAATTCGATGTATAATTCTATACTGAAACCATAGTTATGTAAAGACTTTGGTTATAGACAATGGCATTCCAAAAATATGGTTCCAGTCTTTTAATTGAATATTGTCAAAAATGCTCGTCCATTTTGACATACATGTAGGTAAATTGTCGATGTTTAAACAATATTAAAGATGGACTGAGTACCTTTTTGATATTTTTAAATATTTTTTTTTTAAATCTGCAATCATATTTAGAGCGGGTGTTTTATCGAACAAACCGTATTTTTTAAGTATTTAGTTATAACATTAGCAATACCTATATAATGCAAGTGGTTTGGATAGAAATTATATTAGTTACACATATCTTCATAGCAATACAATTCAAACCCCTTGTGATTTTTAATCAAATCACCTATAAAATGTACACCATTTTGAAACCATGTTTTAAAGAAAACACTTTACCGATCGTTATATCTGGATTATAAAATATTGGGATTTGTAATATGTACTTTATATTAAATGATCCAGCTTTGCGTAAATCCACAAACGATTGTAAAGTGTCCTTCCAAAAAGAATTGTCTGTTTTATGTATTATGTTTTATGGAGTTTCATACCATATATATTCAATACAGTTAAGTTTATGGAGCGAGACTTAGAAAACCTGAACCACGAGCCTTTGTGTGATGTGGTGCAAGACAAATATTTTTTCCCACTTTTACAGCGAATTCGGGTGATTAAAGCCCCGTTGATGAAATTTCTGCTATAAACCACGGCACGAAATGACGTAATTTTTTCGACAAAATGACGTCATAAATCTAGCGAAATTATCCAGTTAAACTAATTTTGTTTAAATAAAAAGGTGTACTGAATAAAAATCGGAAAAAAATAGAATAATAGGATAGTGTTGATTATAGATCAGATATATCATGCTCGGCACGAAAACGAAAAAGCACTCGCCAAGGCGCGTGCTTTTTGTTTTCTAAGCCTCGCATGATAAACCTGATCTATAATCAACACTTACCTATTATTCTCACGTCGCAAGAACACACGACACACTGATTCTGATTCAATGCTTCACGACGATATTTTGAGGGGACTCCCATCTGTGGTTCATTAAATGTCGAAAACTTAAAGATTTATGAATTATTATATCAACACGAAATTGCCGTTCATTTTATAGATAACAATTTGGAAGCCGGTATGTTATAACTGTATTAAACTGTATAGTATGCTCTATGTTGCACCTGGTTTTGCTTTATAAATGTTTTTCTCTGTCTGGAGTGGACATGGAGGAGAAAGTCGGTCCATATGCGTAATTCGATTGTCGAAGTATACTTTGTCCTTGTTTAGCCACAACGCCTTAGCCGGACCAGACCCACCCGCGCACCCTGTCCCGCCCAAGGGCATCCAACCTCGAACAAACTGGGACTAGCACCCTCATGCACCAACAGGCGGCTTGAGACAACATTACGTCCATGTTGAATCGATAATTTACTTAACACTAACTCGGTTATTATTATTATATGATTAAATAGAAGACGTTATAGCTTTCTTTATATGCTTTTTAAATATTTAATTTAATCACGTAAGAAGAACATATTTCCGATAATTATTTCCAACTTTTATGTTTTGGAGATGTTATGTGTTTTATAATTTAAATTGGATAATAATTAACTATGTTTTTTGTTATAATTACTTTCTTAAATATCAGATTTTATTGAAACTGTACCCAACTTTATCTAAAAATAATGAAAAACTCGTAGCTTTACATTGTTGTGTTGAATTGGAAAGTCATGCACTGATGCTTTGTTGTATATGGGTTTTATTGTTGGTTTGATTGGTATATGATTTCGTGGATAATACAAACAGACTCGGGCCTCAAGGCAAATTATGTAGTTGGCATTCCCTTTATTCTACCGTTCACAAATGTCTTGATTCATATCTTCAATATTGAACTTTGATTTATTTATTTTGCGTCTTATACGTTTTTTAGGTAATACGATATGCGTTTGTATAGAGTGTAGTTTGGGATAGGGTGAAAGAAAGACATAGACACTGTGAAGCTGGCATAAGCCTTGGTATACCGGTCATCAATACCTTAATAAATTACTTTGTACTTTTTACCTAGCGCGAAAAAAAGAGGGGGGTATAAACACATCAATTCGGTAGTTGTCATCCACCTGTTTGTATCGGTTACCGATATCATTCTTTCTTTTTTATAACATTTAAGGGACGTGAACATATATGGGATTGCTGTGTGATTCATTAGAAACCTATTCTTAATGACTGAATAGCTTTACATTCTTGTGTTGAATAGGAAAGTCGTGTACTGATGCTTTGTTGTATATGGGTTTTATTGTTGGTTGGATTGATATATGATATCGACGAGAACAAAAACAGACTCGGGCCTAAAGTCAACTTCGTTCATTCCTACCTACTGTCTGCCCAATATCCAAGCAGTGCAACAAGCAGAATGGCGGCAAAAAAGCGCCTGCTGTATCCTAACTTACTGTAAAATTGCGTCAGCTCTTTAATGGTTAATGTATAATTCTATTTTCAATATGAGATTTACAAATCAGTGAAACAATATTATACACGTTTATTTAATGTTATGATTAATATATGTGTTAGAATGATACTGTTGTGCTCTCCGCCCAAAGAGAGGTGTTAGTTGGGGATCAAGCAGGATACAGGAGACGTACTGATACACTGCGCCTCGGGTTTTCGTCTCATGCGAAGGAAATGTTAGGTTATTATATATTATTAACAACATTGAAAACAATAACTCAGGGCAGTGACCCATATAGGAATGGTTGCGTAGTAGCAAAATACCAATTTACTTTGCCTGCTAGGTGTTTGTTCAGAGATGTAAGGATACATAAATTGTGTGAGCTTTATCACAGTAATTATTTGGAAGTCCACCAGGGTTTAGTTAGGTTAAAAAGTAGATAATTAATCATACTGGTGTCTTGTGTCTTTGCTTAATATAACTAATATATAATATAATATACAAAATTTGAGATATCATTTACTAGAAGAGGAAGAGCTGTGTTTGAGCATCTTCACCGAGATGAATAGTTACTGTTGTGTTGTATTATTTTTTAATAAAAAATTATTGCAAAAAGACAGTATATAGCATAAATAACTAAAAAAATGCCATCAACGTTGTTTTATTACAATCATGTCATCGGGACTTATACGAGCAGACGTGAGAGAGATTCATCAGGTGCGTACTAGTAGCCTGCTGGCATGTCATTTTATTTATTATTTGCATTCCTTAAAGGTAAAAACAATGTAGAAATAAACATATTATAAAATAAATCTAAACCTTATTCACAGTTTTTAGGGGCCTGACTATGTTAACCGGGTACCCAAGTGTTCAATTGCTGCATCCTCCCCTTCCATAGTCGTAAAGAGCTGACCAACTCAGTGGGAGAAGGAAATGAGGGTCTTGCGGAATACTTGGTTTGTAATCAGAAGTGATTTTGTGGTGGGATAATACACCCTTCCGTCTTTCGTTGTATTGCAGAAATAATATGTTGTGTGTCTTTTAAAATGTTATCTGAAAGCAATACATTGGACAATTGTGTAGTTGGCATTCACCTTATCCTACCTTTCACCCATATCTTCATGTTTTCAATTAGTTGATTTGTTAATTTTTGTGCGTCATATACTTTTTGCAAATAATACGATATGCGTTTGTATAGATCTGTTGTTTGGGATAGGGTGAAAGAAAGACATTGCCACAAGGTAGCTTGTCTTAGCCTTGTTATACCTAGTCATCATTATGACAATATCTTTTCAGTTTGTACTGAAGAGGTAAGCGGGGTCGGGTTAGGAAGTCATCAATTATCTATTGTTGGAAGTTCTTTTTAAATGTATGAATGGAAGATGTCTGTCTTTTCAAATGTACTTATACACGATGTTTGTCCGTTTTCCATAATAAGTTTTAACAAGAACATAATTTATATCATTTAGGGCGGTGAATCTTAGAGAGCATTCATTATTATTTGGGAATGAAATTACTTTCTTAAAGGTGTCATTAAGCCTAATGATAATTACTGCACTTAAGTACCAATGATGATGTACAATAGTTGTCAATTGTAAATCATTCTTGTTTGTTGAGTTCTTCAAGGAGCTGATGGAGTCGAAAACAGCTTATTCAAAACAATTTGTGCGGCTTGTTGGTTGTTTTTTTTTTGGATTGAATAGACTTATCTCAATTTCATGTGCGTTGTTTGGCATCATAATGCGCGAGAATAGTCCATATATGTGAATGCATATGAATTTAAAAATAGTTTCCGTGTTTACTGGTGAATGGAGTCGTGAATCTGTTAAGTTAAGAATTGAATTTATGATAGATTATTTATGTGTGTTTGCCTTGTGAGATGTTGGTCGATATTTATTCAAAGAAAATAGAAATCGATTATGTGCTCAATAGCAATGTTATTTATATGAAGTACATGATAGTTGTGTTAACACTTTGTTTTTAATACCATGCATTTTTGGATGTATAGACATAATATTGAAAGCACACCAAGTAGATTTGATGACTTCATCGTTATGCAATTACATTTGAATAGTTTGGATGTTATAGTCCGACTGGTGTATTGTACTAGCGTCATCTGCAAAAAGACCGATGATTGAATATTGTTGAAAGTGTGTATTATAGCGAGAATAGCTCCTACAGGTATCCATCCAAGACTTGATAGTTTGAACAGATTTATTTGGCGACATTTTAATGCATTGTCTTCTATTTGTCAATTTTAATTTCATCAATGTTTGGGCACTTTAGAGAAATGGTTCATATCAAAATGTTTAATAAAAATATCATGATGTATTATGTCAAAAGCTTCCCGAAGGTCAAGGAAGACTGAACTAACAATCAGACCTGCAACTTTACGTGTAAGACAGGTATCTACAAGGCGAATCAAAGATATTTTTTTTTGGAAACCAGACTGAAAGCCATTCTGTAGATTATGTGTTTCAAGAAATTATTTAATTTGATTTGCAAAATGTGTATACAATAGCATTGAAATAGATTAAAGAAAGAGACCCATAATGTAAAGATCACTTATGTATGAACCTTTGAGTATTGGTAAAATGTATTTTTCAGTTCATCAAGAAAAACACCAGTTTTACTTATTTATCATTTAAATATGTATTTATTATAAACTTTATTAGACCGACTTTGGTATCAACGAAATATTTAGTAAGGGCCATATTATATATTTCTGATTCTTTTGATTTATTAAAAGAGAATATTATTTTCCGATGATCAACAATTTAACTTGAAGCTGTATCAATATCTTTGATTATAACTGCCTTTTCAATTTTCTCTGAAATCCAGCAGTCTTTCTTGTCTAATTTTGTTTGATTTTAAAAATTGCATGCATCTTAAGAAAGTTGGTTATGGCATTTTGTATGTAATATAGAGATGCATAACGATCCGGTATTGTGTCAAGTATGTCTATGAAACTGGTTTCCGCTTAACGTTAATACTTTTCTATACTCCTTTAAAAGATGTGTGTTGTTAATAATGTGTATGCAGACAAAAACAAACATGAATCTTATCATTTATTCTGTCAGCTGACACAAAATGTAGATTTTGTGAATCACGTTTAGGAATGAGTATGTATGTAGAACATTATTGAACATCATGTTTCATGAGAGAAATATCAATTTATCTGAGCGCAACCTAGTTTTCCATTTAATAAAAAATGATAGGTTGTGAATTTTGCGTTGTTATTATTTTATAAACTACAGTAATGTAATGGAAATCAACAGAAGACACTTAACATGATGTCGAGTTGTTAGATTTATACACACAAATAATATTAAAGTTATAAGCAATTTTTGGTTTTCTCGTTGCATATTATAAGGTTTTAGCGGCATGTACCAGAATATTTAAATGACATATTGCAAAGCAGATTTGCTTGATATATGGGGATATTTATGTAGCGTAGCAAATCAAATCACAATTAGTCAACCTTCCTCTTTGACTTTACATCAACGCGATATGGAAGTTTAATTTGTTTCAATGTTTAAAATACTAGAAATAAACAGCTTTTTACATGTTTGTTTTATACAAAAACACACTCTGTATACATACATTGGTCTTACAACAATTGCAGTGCAAATAATTATGTAAACGCGTTTGAAACCAGATTAGTACGTTTACATCCGTTCACTTTTTTTGTTTAATACCATTGTTATCACAGTTAACCATTCGTGATTGTATACATGTTTTAACAGGAATTACTTTATTTGATTAAATATGACAATTTTAATACACTGAATTGTATGGTAATGAAGTTAATAAGTATTGGTAACTCACGTATTATAAAACAAAATCTGGTCTAAGTGTGAGGCTAGGCGGCATTTACATTTTCGCTGCGGCGACCATGAAATTACTCATAGTTTTATTTTTCGTTGTATTCTTGTCTTGATTTGTATGAACTTTAATTGTCTACCATGGTAATAAGGGATTCGTACTTGCTGATTCAGCTGGTATTTCAATTATTTCATATTTTAATGTTTTTGTATCATAATTGGTATTACACCTTTTATATAAAACAGTATGTATATTCTCTTTTACACACCAAATATAGCGCCGCATATGCTACTACAAAACACTAACAACGTGTTTTATTTTTACGGACATTAAAAAAACAAATCCGTTTAAAATGTTAATCACAATGACTGTAACGCTGACAAACCTTATATGGCTGTTTGGGAAATAACAAAAACATTGTTATATACGTAAATGTACGCTAAATGTTTAACCGAGTGTACCAGCTTCCTTTTCTTCTAGTGGTGATCCCTCGAATTCTTTTTTTTACCTGGGCTCATTGGAAAACTACAAGCTTTTGACAGAAGTTCGAGTGAAGCGCCGCTGCAACATGAAACGGAGCAATATATTTTTGATTGCAATGTTCATATTAGAAGACCACGCGCCTGTATATGTTTCCCAATAAGGTATCACGCTAAAAACATTGTTGACTATTATATATTAATTATACTTATTTACAAAACGATGCAGTGTAGTACAATATATTATAATTGCTTTGACATCTAAAACTAACTGTGGCCACAACAGTCATCGAAAACCATGCAGTGATTTGAAACAAACATTCTAAAAATAGCGTGAGAGGAATCAGACTGTTTCTAAAAAAGCGTAAGATGAATTTTACACATGTTTCGGAAACTAGTAATTGTGATTTGAATATTAAAGAAAGACATGACAATCTTCGTTTGTAATAAATATTTAAACTTCCTCTAAACATCAAAACACTTCTACAAGCTGTAATTTCTAGAGCAATAAATTTAATAATGATATCATGTGAGTGGGTTATTTACAGAGCATTAGCAACAGGAATGGAAACATTTGTTTAATGTTTTTGAAAGCATTGTCAAAGTTTATGACATGAAATCTCAAGGAATTCGTGCTTTTAGTGCGCCAAGTTAAACATGATCGTTATCGTAATACTTCAAAATAAATGCATTTACGCATTTGTTACACTCACATTTTTATTGCAAAGTCTTGATTTCGATGTAAAATGTCGTAAAACGCACGTAATGCTGAAAATTGCACGTTGCAAAAGAAGAAGTATTCCAGAAGGGATGGTGTGTTGTTCTTGACATTTTGAACGTATCGCTAGTGTGCATAAAACCATATATTTTTTAGTTTCTGGACGAAATTCCGGGTTATGTAGCATTAATAACTGAATAAGGCAATGGGAGTACACACTTATGAAACATTATCATCAGATTAATTAGTTTAACTCCTCGCAAGGCAGTATATGCAGCACAGCACTAAACATAAGAGCTGGTGTCATCGGGTTTAAACGCGTTAAAAATGTGAAAATCATGCAAGTATAAATAAATATAATTCCGGACCAGACCCACCCGCGCATCCGGCCCCGCCCAGGGGCACCCAATCTCGAACAAGCTGGGACTAGCACCCTCATTCACCAACAGGCGGCTCGAGACAACATTACGTCAATGTAAAATCGATAATTTACTTAACACTAACTCGGTTATTATTATATGATTAAATAGAAGAGGTTATAGCTTATTCCTTTATGCTTTTTAAATATTTAATTTAATCACGTAAGAAGAACATATTTCCGATAATTATTTCCAACTTTTATGTTTTGGAGATGTTATGTGTTTTATAATTTAAATTGGATAATAAGAAACTATGTTTTTTGTTATTATTACTTTCTTAAATATCAGATTTAGTTAAAACTTTACCCAACCTTATCTAAATATAATGTAAAACTCGTGGCTTTACATTCTTGTGTTGAATAGGAAAGTCATGTACTGATGCTTTGTTGCATATGGGTTTTATTGTTGGTTTGCTTGATTATATGATTTCGAGGAGAATACAAACAGACTCGGGCCCAGAGTCAACTTCGTTTATTCCTACCCACTGTCGGCCCAATATCCAAGCCATGCAACAAACAGAATGGCGGCACACAAGCGCCTTCTATATCCTAACTTACTGTAAAATTTCGTCAGCTCTTCAATGGTAAATGTATATTTCTATTTTCAATATGAGATTTACAAATCAGTGAAACAATATTATACACGTTTATTTAATGTTATGATTAATATATGTGTTATAATGATACTTTTGTGCTTTCCGCCCCAAGAAAGGTGTTAGTTGGGGATCAAGCAGGATACAGGAGACGCACTGATACACTGCGCCTCGGTTTTACGTCTCATGCGAAGGACATGTCAGGTTATTAAAATATAATAATATTATGGTACTAAGACCATTGAAAACAATAACTCATGGCAGTTACCCTAATAGGAATGGTTGCGTAGAAGCAAAATACCAATTTACTTTGCCTGCTAGGTGTTTGTTCAGAGATGTAAGGATACATAAATTATATTAGCTTTATCACAGTAATCATTAAGAAGTCCACCAGGGTTAAGTTAGGTTAAAAAAATTGATAATTAATCATACTGGTGTCTTGTGTCTTTGCTTAATATAACTAATATATAATATAATAGAGTCAATTTGAGATATCATGTACTAGAAAAGGAAGAGCTGTGTTTGAGCATCTTCACCGAGATGACTAGTTGTGGTTGTGTTGTAGTTTTTTTAAATAAAAAATAATGCAAAAAGTATATAGCATAAATAACTAGGAATTACCATCACCGTTATTTTATTGCAATCTTGAATACGTCATGTCATCGGGACTTATACGCGCGGACGTGATAGAGATTGATCAGGTGCGCATTAGTAGCCTGCTGGCATGTCCTTACCAACATATTTTATTTATTATTTGCATTTCTTTTTTTCTTTTTTTTTTTATTCATTTCAAAGCATTTATTGTATACATACATGTATTTCATTATCAAACAATGGTTCTAACAATGTCTACAAAAATATGCCTAATAGTGTTTCAGACCTTGGTTTGTAACATTTCTACAACAGTATGTGTTCTGTAATGTATAATCAATGGTATTACAAGATTTAAAAAAAAATAAAAAAAATGATAAACTAACATAACGTGAATAGTATATAAGTGGACAAGCATTATGAGAATTTGATTTGATTCCATTTTTGTTCAAAAATGTGTAATGTATCATTACTGAGGGCTATTTCTTTCTCAATCTGGATTTTTAGTTTCAGACTATGTATGAAACAATTGAAATTTGGTATTTGTTTTCTGTATTTCATGTTAAAAATGAAATATTTCATAAATAATAGAATAAAATTGACAACATTATTACCGTCTAATGATTTAAGTGAGTTAATTTGCATTTCTTAAAGGTAAAAATAATGTAAAAATAAACATATTATAAAATAAATCTAAACTTGTTCACAGTTTTCAGGGGCCTAACTATGTGTACCGGGTACCCAATTGTTCAAGTGTTGCATCGTCCCCTTCCATAGTCGTAAGGAGCTGACCAACTCAGTTGGAGAAGGAAATGAGGGCCTGGTGGAACCCTAGGTTTGTAATCAGCAGCGCTTGTGGTAGAGAACAAAACAGTTAAAGAAACTGCCCATGGTGTGTACACAGCGTATTGTTAATCTTGGGAGCGATAATGCACCTTTTCGTCTTAAATTTTATTGCAGAAATACTTTGGTGCGTTGTTTGTAATATAATTTGAAAGCAAGACATGGGCAAGTTGTGTAGTTGCCATTCACTTAGGCAACCGTTCACCGAGACCGTGCTTCATGTTTTCGATTAATTGAAGAGTGTAGTTTGGGATATGGTGATAGCAAGATATAGCACTGTGAATCTGGCATTAGCCTTGTTATACCGGTCATCAATATCTTAATATCTTGTTTTGTATTTTTTACCTAGGTCGAAATAAGAGGGGGGTATCAAATCATCAATTCGGTAGTTGTCATCCACCTGATTGTATCGGTTACCGAGATCTTTCATTCTGTTTTTATAATATGTAATTAACATGATTATATGGGATTATTGTGTGATTTATTAGGAACCTATTCATAATGACGTCATTTGAATAAACACAATTATCAAATTATTGCGCGCGTGACAGTTTGCTTCCTGCCATGCTGAAATAAATCTAATTTTACTCAACGGGGTTTCTTTCGACAATAAAAGCCTGATGATGGGATAAATTAAATTCAATTTGTATAGGCTATTCTAAAACAAAAATAGTTATGTGATCAGCATTCAAATTAATGTATGAGGTATGTGTCACAGTTCTGTCTTGAGAAGCTATAAAAAGTAGAGCTTTTTGTGTTATGTGGCTGAACTATTTCTCATCTTATAGAGTTTCTAGAATTTCATTGTTTGCTATATTCCTTAGCTGTCATGTCGACTTGTATGTGAAGTGTATAGTACATTATTTAATGATAGGCTAGCCAAAATAGTAATGTTAATTTTACGATTTTAAACGGGCAATCTACTTTTTAGTATTGATCGGAAAATTCAAGAACAAGGCAAAATATTCATTATCGTGAAAGCTCTATATGTAGAGAGCACAAATTATCAACAGATAATACTTAAACGAATAAACGATAAACTTTTATAAGATTTGTTATAAAGGTTTTCCCCAGTTAATGCACCTAAATAATCAGTAAATTAAGCATTGCGATGGCAAAAGTAAAACGTGAGGGTGCGTGAATGAATGCCATTAACTGATGACAAAATACACCCCCTATTATTTTCTAGTAGAAAGTATACCTAGTATTAATTAAATGGACAGTTTTTCCTTTCTGTTCTTCAAGAACTTAAGTGATTCAATTGTTTCGCTATTAATTTATATGATGACCTTAGAACATGTCCTTTATACTGTTGACCAGTGGTTAACACTCATATAGAAATGGTCTTCTCTCCAAAGAGTCGTAGAAGTGTAGTATAAAGAAGTAACGTTATATCAAATCTAGTCAAGTGTGGAACTAAAAAAAAAAAAAACATATTACAATTACCAATCAACTAAAATGCAGATATACCAATGTACCAAACATATCTCAGAAATCTGTCATCATTTTCAATATTACTTCACAATTTATAATCAAGGGAAACAAATAATGGGGAAAAATAAAACATGCTTGTGAAGAGTTTCGATTCTTGTCCATCACATTGGATTACTATATTTCAATCACAAATAATTTCATAGTCATGTTGACAGTACTATGGTCAATATATCAAGAGGACATAACAGAAGTTTCCTATTCATTAAACATTTAAACCAATGGGTTACTTTAACCGCAATTGCAACTGCGACATTACGCATAAATGCTGTCTAATGGTATAGAAGGGAAGTGCATGTTGACCAAAAAAGAGACATTCCGACAACGCATTTTGATACAAGAACATGTCACAGTAGTGCCGAATTAGCCATAATCCTACCCTAAAGCTGCATGTAGTAAGATGTACCAAGTTATAACGATGAAAACGTTGCCCTTGTGGAGCGGCCGTTTTTGAAGCCAATGGCATTTTTAAACAAAGTTTGTACAGAACCACGATATAATATTGCATACCAAATTTTATACCTCTGTGTCTCGTTTTTTATTAATAGATATTTTTTTTTGCTACATAAAGTCTTAACGAATAGTTTGATCCACTTTGTGTTACCAGTCATGATTTTATGAAACTAAGAAGAGGGCCAATATACAATTTTACATACCAAATACTAAATATCTCAATTTTGCAGTTTGAGTAATTTATACTTTTGCTAATCAAGTATATCGTAACAATAATAATTTACAAACATTCTAAATAGAATCAGTGGCATCACTTTTGTTGTTTTTTACAAATGACATTACTTTACGTTAAACTAATTTAGTCAAACAGTAAAAATGGTCAAATAAATCGGGAAAAACTTGCAAATATGATTTCTAGGTTTACATTATAAAAAAACTAATAATCGGACTGAAAAAGTAAAACAGAGTATACTTACGGACAATTTAATGTTGTAAGGTTCCAATTGGAAAAAAATACGGGAAATATGGAGATTCGTATCATGAGCACAATCCCTTCGATACCTTTCAATGCAAGACGAAACCAAATAGATAGTCACGCGGATACTGGTTGTATTTAAGCTTTAGATATCAATATCAGTATTAAATCGATATCAATTCTTTTTTTAGTTTGCTAAACATAATCGGCATCAGTACCACGTAGTATAAAATATAAAACTCTTTTTCGGCTGTCTATTCAAAACGAAACAATCGAAGGCCACAAGAGATTATTTTGTAAAGCATATATAAATCAAATAATGAGTCAACAGTGTACCTTAAAAATTCTCGTTTAACATGACGGTAGCGTACATATCATCAACAGCTGCAGTAAATTGGAGTCAGAATATCTCATTTACGTAATAGAAGACTTAAATCGTAGCTAAACTAATCCCGAGCTTAAAACGGCTATAATATGTTATATTAATATCAGGAAATACATTAATATCGGAATATTGACAGATGATTAAGATTGCTTTACATGAATAACAAAAGTACTACAAAAAATGTGGACTTAGATCATTACGTTATGTAATTTGTGAAAAAAACGTTTTCACAAATTCCGAGAATCCGATAATAAACTATTCACAATCAGGATAAGTGATAAATTGTAGTTGCAATTTAATAAAGTTATTCAGCGCGCCCACGGTGTTCGCATGGAAAATAACGATAATTATAATCCACGTGTATAAATGACCTAGTGAGTGAGAAACCAGAGGCGTAATACTCTCTAATTATACTTAATATTACTTCAAACACCAAAAAACATCAAGGGTTTATGTCGTTGTGTGATGCTACATAGCAAAAAAAAGTTGTCACTGAAATCCGAAAATAACTAGTCATACTAAGTACAATGCATTGAATATAGATGTACTTTAGTAAAAAAAAAACTGTTCAACGTGACCACGGTGTTCTAATTGTAAAAAAGGTCATAACAAATCACTAAAATCCGAAAATTACTATTCATACTGAGTATAATTGATTGATTATATTTAATTCCATAGCTTAAGATGCAAAGAAGCATCATCAGATTTGTTCATAACCATAACGGGACAGCAGTTGGACATCTTTTTCATATAAAAGAAACCTGTTGGCCAAACTGAAGAAGTAAACACACCAAAAATCATGTTGAGGAAGTGCTGTGATAGCTTATTAAAAATGTTTCTTACTCAAAAAGACCATGATTCCCGTAAAAACAACAACGTATAGTCTTATTAACTAATATAAGATCGTCGATACTTTGTTTTTTTTGGAAGTTCAACGTTGTGAGCCGTCAGATCTTTATGACTTCAAGTCGCCAGTATGGTTGACGCTATGGATTTTGGACTTCGAGTCCTTGACTAGGATGTTTCCGTCAATGGACATTAAAATCACATATCTACAACCTCATGTCAGCAGGAACTATGCCTGCAAGTTTGAATGGTGTACGGTTAAAAGTGTAGGAGGACCCCTGAATAAACTTTTGCAATGCAGACAGTCATTTATGGTGAATCCAGTATACATGTACCCCCGTTTACTTTAAAACGGGGGTATAAAAAGAAAAAACAGAAGCGGCTTATCTACCAAGGTATAAACACATATAAACAAAGTAAATTCAGCTGCACCGGCAAAAGACACTACAATAAACACAATAGTGATATGAATTCCATTTAATAAAATATAAAGTATTGAGCAATTGATAAAACTGAAACAGGACCAGATGATTAGAAATTAAAATCTTTTTATGTTAGCGCGATTGCATCGAAAGCCTCAGGCTCATGAAAACGCTCTCAATTATTTGTCCTGTGTAGTACCAGCACTTGGTGTCGGAGATTTAAAGAACGCTCCCACAGTGGGAATCGAACCCATGACCTCCCGGTTGCTAGGCGGACACCGGATAAGACTGATAACAGTAAATAAATATATTAATATAGTTAACATTATAATTTATATTCACCAATCATTGCTGGTATTAAAAGTTGTTCAAAAAAAATCACAGCTTCATATACGCCTTATGTGTCACTTATAAAACTATAAATTAAAGTAAGATGTTATATATTCTGATTTTAATAAACTTTAAAGATATAAATTATATTCATGAATTTACACTTAGATGCTTTACACATATCACCAATACACAAATTCCCCTATCAACATACCGTTGTACTTAAGGAACAATTTACTAGCTAATATAATCTATATTTGCAGCTCCTGACATATACATTGAATATAATCAAATATCAAGAATAAAACAATTCAGTCTGAATCCAAACATTTCAATTTCTTTAACAAATAAAAACCTAAATAAATTGAATATTTGCAAATGACAAATGACTTTCAAATTCATGAACAAACATAATAACATTTAATAATACACCAGTACTTACATACATGTAAACATATTTTGTAAAACAATTCCCAAACTCATTTTTATAGCTTCTGCTTATTGAAGTATAATTCATTAAAAACTATGCTTACAGTCATACAAATCAAGGGTCAGCAATATTTAAGCTTCGAGAATATCAGGGAATAAATTATACAGCAATCAGAATTTGTATTGGACGTACACATATATTTTTTTATAGCTTTTGATATACCTGTGTGACGAAGGTTACTAAACCTATAAACTGAGCAACTAATTGTTTTTTGTTTCGTTTACCGATAAACGATTAATCCATAAATAGATTATGATGAATAGCTGCTGGAATTGCATAATAAATCATGTATAAAGGAGGTTTTCATGAAGTTGTAGTCAAAACATATTCTTTCAATCATGTATTTCCTTACAAATTGTAATAGCTGCTGGAATTGCATTATAAATCATGTGTTAAGTAGGTTTTCATGAAGTTGAAGTCAAAAAATATTCTCTTAATCATGTATTTCCTTACAAATTGTAATAGCTGCTGGAATTGCATAATAAATCATGTATTAAGGAGGTTTTCATGAAGTAGTAGTCAAAAAATATTCTTTTAATCATGTATTTCCTTACAAATTGTCAAAAAAGAGCTGCGGAATGGAGATTTATTGTGTAGTTTAAAAAACGCCTGAATGTATCAATCAAAAGTGAAAATTTTGCAAAAATAATAATCTTGAACGTTTATAAAAACGCATTATGAGAAATTACGATTTGCAATCGGATTAATAAAGTAGGATGCCAAACGCCTAAAATACACAGTAAATTTAAATAGAATATAGAAAAAAAGGAAAACACGTTTTGATGGAACCAAGTTTCTTTAAATCGCCATTTAATCACCATTAAAAATGCCGATGTTTTTAATCTGTATCTGCTAACTCTTTTATAAATAACATCAACAGCTTTCAGTCATAAGAATACCGCTAGGCATGTGGAATTTCTGCCACATAGTGGGTATCATTTCGAGGGGTCACAGATGGGTAAGAAGTTTTCAACAACAACGATATTTCTGATTCTTTTGATTTCTTCACATGTTCACAAAGTATATGCATATCAAACGTATACGAACATTTTTTGATAAACAGTCTCTACTTTCGATGGTTTTGGTTTTAGTATAATAAAACATGTCGATACAGCAACATAATACTCAAAACATGTACATAACTATAGTAAAATGTGATTGATCTATTGAAACAAACTGTACATAAATTATAGTTCAAACCCAATCTAACATTAATAATATATGTTTAACATATGCAGACAGGCCTTAGAAAAGCAATATGTTTCTTTATCTGAATCCTTTCAGCATGGATGCGGTCAGTGTGTCTTGTACATTTTAACTGATGCAGATTCCTAATACATTTTCCCTCTTTACGATACTAATAATTAAACCATAGCGATCTGGGGCGGAAGTTATTGGAATCAATATGAAAAGGAGGTTAATTTGAATTGTGATAAATGAAAGATAATGTTTTTATAAGTACAACACATAATTGGCAGCATTGTGTGGTGGCTTTGTTTCATATTTCAGATTGAACATGTTTAAAATTGAGTTTAGATTGGCACATACTAGATTCGTGGAACGTTTTTATACCATCGGAATAACGTTAACACAAGGTGATTTCAATGGTAACACATATCCGATAGAAAAGTGCTTATTGCTGCTGTTGAAGAGGATATTTTTACGTTTTTGTTTTAGCCCAAAAACCTTTTTTCTTCTTCTACAATGTAGAGAACTACACAATTATCTAGAATCTTATCATCACCTGCGCTGACTTGCGCAGACCACAGATAAGTACTCCCTTCACAGCAGTGGCCCATCTTATTCTTATATATCTGCCAATATATCAACCGTTTCCTACCATTTACATCTAATAAGGAAAACCTTTTACACATACTGCTAATTTACAATTTCCTGGCACTCCATGCCCGAATACAATGCTCATTAAAGCCCCATTAATACTCAAAAATCAACGAAAATTTCGTACAATATTTCGTAAAATAAAGTTACCATATAAAAAATCAGTGTTCCTTAGAGCAATAGCCAAAATCTCAACGCCAGATGTGGTCTTGTAACACGGATGATTGTAGATACAAAATGCTCGTTTTTATTTGTTTGTGTCACACAAACTTCTATTTTAATTTCCCGCGTCGATATCTATTCATACGACACACGAACACTAACATGGTACCATTTTAGTGTTCGTATGTCGTATGAATAGATATCAGTCCGGGAAATTAAAATAGAATTAATTGTGACACGAAAAAATAAAAACAAGCATTTTGTATCTACAAACATCCATGTTACCATAACACATATGGCTTTGAAATTGTGGCTATTGCTTTAAGGAACATTGATTTTGTATTGGGTAACTTTATTTTACGAAATACTTTAGGAAATTCCCGTTGATTTTTTAGTAGTAATGGGGATTTAAATTGAACCACATTATTTACGGTATGTCTATGTAAGTTCATGCTTTTTCCGTTGTTGTCTCCGACCGTGAACATCCAATAAGGCTAACCTTTCGCACATACAGCTAATATTCAATTTCCTGCTCTCCAGGACCGAATACAATGCTCATTAAATTGAACGTTTTTGCAGATGCGTTCGTGTATGTATAATAATATTAAATAAATCGCAC
>VMBQ01000427.1:250315-296480 GCA_007657795.1 Dreissena rostriformis | reverse complement strand
TCTGCTATAAACCACGGCACGATATGACGTCATTTTTTCGACAAAATGACGTCATAAATCTAGCGAAATTATCCAGTTAAACTAATTTTCTTTAAATAAAAAGGTTTACTGAATGAAAAATGGGATAAAGAGAAATCTATAGAATAATAGGTAAGTGTTGATTATAGATCAGGTTTATTATGCTCGGCACGAAAACGAAAAACAAACTCGCCAAGGCTCATGCTTTTTGTTTTCTAAGCCTCGGATGATAAACCTGATCTATAATCAACACTAACCTATTATTCCCTTTATATGACACATGTGTTATACAACATTTTTCAGCGTTTTCATTGACTACAGAATCAATAACTAACCAATCGCATGGCTTTATTTTTGGTGAAATGACGTCATCAACATGAAATGACGTTACGATAGTAAACAACTTTTAGATCTACCAGCATTTGTTTGGTCAATTAAGATGTATTTTATTTAGTTTAAAAGCATGTGATAAAAAGATCTGACACTCGTTGTCATATCATACCATATTTTATTAAACTCGTCCAGGAAATTCGTTAGTAAGCTCGCCAAAGGCTCGCTTTCTGACAAAATTTCTGAACTCGTTTAATAAAATATGGTATAATATGACAAGTCATGTGAGATCCTAGGCCAAAAAAAAATAGGTCCGTTTCCGGTCTCCTTGGAAAAAGAATACAGGGTCGGTAGGTAGGGATTTTTTTTTTGTCTTTCGGGTACTAGAATGGAGAAAAGAACCGAAATAAAAGATGAACACATTTTTTTTGGCGACCCCAATAAAAAGTTGAGGACACACGATCGGGCGACCGGAAACGGACCTATTTTTTTATTTGGCCCTATATATAAAGGAACTTGTTCACAGATGTTTGCATTTTTTGAAGTTTGTCATTAAATGCTTTAAATTGATAAATGTAAACATCGGAACTAAAGAGCTCCAGTATAAAACAAAAATAAAATTAAAGAAAGAAAGAAAACAAGTAGGCCAGCCCACACCTGGGCTAGAACCACTGACCCTTGAAGTCAGGTTTTTAAATCGTCATGAGATGCATATTATTGATATTTTAGAGCAGGGCAAATGTTCAGTACTACTGTTTCCTTGCAAAAAAAAACATAACTATATCGAAAATTTGTTAATCTGATTTATTTTTTTTCAATTGTGTCAATTGATCAAAACGTGAACAACTTACAAGTCCCTTTAAAGAAATTTGATCAAGCGAGCAGAATATATCTATACATAAAATGTAACGTTTGGTTCGGTTTATTTAAGCTAAACTAGTTAAAGTCATATAACCAAATATGAGGTTAAGCATCATCATCATGTGTCAATAGACGGGTATGTTGTAGAAAACAATTGTTAGTAAGACTAAGTTATTTAATGTTAAATACTTAAATTAAAAGTAACGAAACAATACGTGTAGATCTATTTACCACGATGAATTCCACGAACACCAGATAGTACGCAAAAACTTACCTCACTTCGGTTATCCTTAATCCATAGATGTCCAACTATTTAGTACATCACATATATTTTTACGTGTTAAAAATGTTGAAGTAAAATAACTGTACAATAATTCCATCTAAATCACATAGACACAAATTGAAACCAGCGTTTGAGAAATGTATACAGTAGCTTTAAAATTCTGTTCATTTAAACAAAACGATCTTAATTGAAGGTTTTATCAAACCCTTTATAAAACACGTATGAAGCTTATTCTATATCGTAGTAAAATTCAAAGTTATAACGACGACCTGTTGAGGTTAAATTACGTCACTCTATTTCGATATTTCTTCTCAGTATTGATGACGATGTGTTCATTACGTCATCGAGTTAATTTTGCGTTAACAGTACAGAGGCTCGAAGCCTACTACGATCGTTACTGTTATAAATAGTTTGTGATATTTTAATTTTATAATTTTATGTCGACTTATTCCAATGTGTTATCATTTATTTATTTAATTGAAATATTTTTCGTGCGCTATATGCGCCAAACGAGCCGGACCAAAAGAAAGAAGGAACTTAAAAACCGATGGGAATACACCTCTGATTAAGTATTTACGAAAAAAATGATGATTGTGGCCGACGAAGTTACAGACAAAGATGTTGTGCACAATTCTTATCTTCTTATATATAAAACAGAATCGGCGCCAAGATGAAGTACGTCGACAAAGACAATTCAGCAACCTGTACCAACCAAGATGGAATCGCCTTTGCCATTGCAAATATAATCCGCAGGTTTCAGCCATGCCATTGATGACTGAACAGTACGGTTTGTCCCATTTGCAATAGAAAGGGCGATCGATCCCGAGGTTTCATAACCATTAGAGTCGCGTTCTGAGAAAACTGGGCATAATGCTTGTGCGTAAATTGTCATCCCAGATTAGCCTGTGCAGTTCGCTAAGGCTAATAAGGGACGACATTTTACGCTTTAATGGAATTTTTAGTTTAAATAATGTCTCTTCTTAGCGAAAATCCAGTTTAGGCGGAAAGTGTCGTCGCGGATTAGCCTGTGCGGACTGCACAGGCTAATCTGGGATGACACTTTACGCACATGCATTTTTTCCAGTTTTCTCAGAACAAGACACAAAACGTGCAACTGTACGAGGCGAGAACGAAACTGGTGATGAACACAAATATTTTGTTGCAAAAGAATGCGCGATGCTGTAAGATCCACATGAGTAAGGGAGAGTTTACGCCGGAACCATTTGCTGCTGATTTCCGTGGTATAAAAGTCAGTTAAGTAAACGTTTTACGGCAAAGTGCGCTTTATTCAGAATTTTCAATTATCGATTAGCTTTTAACCATCGGCATTTAGGTCAGATGAATTTCACAGCATTCACTCATCAATGGATATTGAAAACATTACCTTATTCTGTAATAAAAGAAAGCAATATTCAGTGGTTCGTTCTATTTGATAGATTTCACAGTACAATGTGCGGTACAAGTCAATAAGCCCTTGAGACGAACGCAATTCGTCCTTAAGACGAACATGAGATTACCTCCTGACAGAGGCATATGGATGAGAATTAGCCATATATTCATTCCAATTTACACACTCCATGTATAAAGAATCCCTTAGCGTATAACGAATCCCTTAGCTCACAAACAACAAGAATTAATGTTTTATCTTTGTATTTGTGTACTTTTCTGTGTCATCCCCAGTGCTGCAAATGGTTCCGTTGTTTTAAAGGTCGAATAGACACCAGGAGTGACCATGTCATTTGTCTTCCTTTAAGACAAACGTATTTTCGTCAGTATAATGACAAATCAATACACTTTTACATTTAACACATGATTGTAACAGTGAATAATCGAATCATTATAAATCTAGGGAATGGGTAACCCAATGCGTGCTTTAGACAAATATGTGTCCGTGTCAAGAGCGAATGTGTGCGACTCATGGGTGGATTCAGTGGTTATTGAAAATCAAATATTGTTCAATTAAACTTAGCTGGGAACCAACTAGTTATTTGAAAAAAATATATGCATAAGATATGATACTAAAAGCCTATATCAGCTGAGTCCTGGCATTGATCAAAGAGCTTGTTATTATAGAATTGTACCGTTAACCCGTCCTACTCACTAGGCGAGTTACCCTTTTTGGGATTATTTCAATAATTGTTTTATGAATACATGTAATCAATGCTAGTAGATAATGTCAATAGCATATTCCACTATATATCAGTGTTGACGAAATCCCAATTCACAAGCCTAATTGCTGAAGAAGAGGGCATAAGAACACCCAATACCAGGGCCATTAGAACATGTGTAGCAGTGCTTATGGTGCAATTAGGAACTGCTTTAGGGAATTCGCTGCTCAGCTCTTTATTTAATATGACCATTTTTCAGGTGATATCGGTCATATACACGTCTCAAAGAGCGGTCAGTTGATGCAAGGTTTTGCAGCTGTCCCGTGGGAGCTCATGTAGTTGAAACATGTGCGCATGTGGTATCTATTTCTGACGCCACCATGCCGATCAGATGGTCCACGAAACTGCGCTGCATACATCTCAGATGCTGCTTAAATATATTCACAATTAGTATTATGTATGTGTATATGCATATTGTTAAGTGTTGTTTTGTTTTTAATCAACATTCACATATCCATTAATTATTATTTCATGTTCATCATATACACCATACTTGTCATCACAAATATTGAATGTGCNCTCGCAAAATAAACTTCGCTTTATTCCGCACCGACCTAGTATTCTCTATATATGTCAGGGTTAACGAAAGACAATTCACAAGCCTAATTGCTAACGTAGAGGACATAAGAACATCCAATACGAGGTCCATTAGAACATGTGGAGCAGTGTTTATGGTGGTATTAAGAACTGCTTTAGGGAATGCGCTGCTCAGCTCTTTGTTTAATATGACAATTGCGCAGATGATATCGGTCATATACACGTCTCAAAGACCGGTCAGTTGATGCATGGTTTTGCAGCTGTCCCGTGCGAGCTCGTGTAGTGCAACATGTTCGCACGTTACAAGTGCGATGTGGTATCTGTTTTCCAAAGCCACCATGACGATCAGATGGTTCACAAAATTGCGCTGCATACATCTCAGAAGTTGCTAAGATCTAGTCACAATTAGTATTATTTATGTATATATCTATATTGTTGTTTTGTTTTTTGTCAAAATTCACATATCCATTAATTATTATTTCATGTCCATCATATACACCATACTTTTCATCACAACTGTTGAATATGCATTTATTTACACTGTCATTACATGTCTTATGTATGTTGTTAGGCTATGTACAAATGTATTTGCCATTACAATTGACTTGCTAAAGTGACGTATTAATTAACCATGTGTGGGTATTTACATATATAGCCTGCTTTAACTGCATTGGTGACATTTTTTTAAGAAATAATGCGTACTAGATTATTTTACTTGTTTTCTTGTTTCATAAATGAATAGTGATGGTTTCTCATAGCGCTCAATCATATTCAATATTAATTGCACATTTTAACAATTTCTACCTTACCTATATACATATGTCGACATACGTGTTTATGTTCCTTCGTACTTGTTAGTGTGCGATGTAAGCACGCAAACGTATTAAACATAGTGAGTTTTCTGCATAGATTCAAATATTTTTCCCTTTACATATATGTTAGTAAAGTACATGAATAAGTATCACTTTCTGTCGGTAAACAATAAACTGTTCAAGAAAAATAAATACACGCATCTGAACTATATGAATATATTATATACGTGGTTACGCGATCAATGTGCGATTGTTTTGCGTAAAACATTTGGAGATGCGAAGCATCAAGATATTTTGATATGCATTATATTGTCAATATTATACTTAATTAGACTTTATATAGTATGTACAATATCACGTAATTCATCCTCGGGGAAAGCGTGGGCTTTTATATTCGATTGCTGAATAAAACCTTCATAGTGCAGAGAACTCGGTGATCTTTCCTTTTTGTTAAACAAATGGTACTGCATATTTCTTTAAGAGGAAGTGTTTTTATCTAAACTAAAAACAAGTCGTTTACGCTTTTTCGTCAGAGCTGCGGTCGTAAAGATAGAGTAGTTTTGATCTGTGTCATGTAGAGTTATTGTATACACCTTAATGTGGACGGCGTGTATTCGGCTGCCTACGTGTGTTTATTTATTTGATTTTCGGACCGAAAAACAATGCCTAGATTGTGTTCTTCTATTTAGTTAATAATTTAAAGTTTGTATAATATGTGTATTTTGTCACATTAAGAGATTCATCGTCATTAAATATTAAAGACGAATACTCAAATCTCCTTATTCTATCACGACTTGATTAACTAAGATATAAAACAACCAACGTGATGGATGTTAAACAAAATACTTCATGCGTGTGTGAGAGTGTTAAGGGCTGCTATAAATTACATTGTCGAACTGAACCATATCCTTTGGAATCACATCTGCTTCATAGCTCCGCCTGTTTGACCTTGACTCCACTTCTTATGTAATTGATATGTTTGACCATGAACCAATTGTATTAATAATGCAGCTAATAAAACATTTCAAAAACATTAGTTAAACGCATTGGAACGTAACACGTGCATGTGCATGTAAATTAAGTCATAGCAAACATAACTATTTATTATATATTATTTTGAAGCAATTATAATTGTATTTAATTTGAAAATGTTGGGCTAATGTATGATCAGTGTGTTCATTAGGACCCGAACACTGTATGAACCGCAACATATTTCCTAAGGTGTAGAACAAATAGGCTGTTTATTTGTTATCTTGTTTTTTTATCATTGTATATTGTATATTAACATGTTTTTACTGGATTTCAAACACAAGCAATGACAAAAGGTTGATTTGTACTGAAATGTCTCCGACCCAAAAAACAAACATACATGCAGTAATCATAAGTAGTGACATGGTTTATAATATTAACAACAATAATGGTAAGACGTGTAAAGTAAGAACGATTAATTCTTAAAGATATACAGTCAATCATTTAAGCGTTGGTTAAATGTATTTGATANAATATTAACAACAATAATGGTAAGACGTGTTAAGTAAGAACGAATAATTGTTATAGATATACAGTCAATCCTTTAAGCGTTGGTTAAAAGTATTTGATATAATATCGAAGACGGGTGTTATCATTTCTATGTATACACAATGGAAATTATCTATATTCCCTGTCAATAACTACATGATGACCCTTTTATGTCATTATATGGTGGCAAGAACACCGAAAATTCGATAAACAGTGTTTTAAACGATATCACAATGGTGCAGATAAGTAGCGCTCTGGTTCAATTAAGCTTTTAAACAGTTTAAGCCTTTTGCACACTGAGTTTATATCCCCTAAAAGGATTTGCTTCGTACAGTCAACTAGTCTGGTATAGAATATGTTTGAGAAGGCAACACTGTTTCCAAGTTCATTACTAATCCATGTGTGACCAAACCCGAACAAAAAAAGTAAATGTTTTATATGCGTTGCCCCCGTTACTCGACCAACGTCGTCTAAGCGTCGTAAAATAAAGTAGCACTGCTTAGAATATCAGGTAGAAGCCATCTGTGTCAGAGTCACCCAGTATTTAACACACTTGAACATATAGTCAACGTTAAGTGGGAGGCGTCCACATTCTGCTAATGCAAAACTCTTTGTTGCGTTTAGATTCAAACATGCTAACCTCTTGCAAAACGTAATTTGTACGCTTTCTATTTTATCACACATTTGATGTCCATATAATTCCGCCGAGTTGAGCNGACACACTTGAACATATAGTCAACGTTAAGTGGGAGGCGTCCACATTCTGCTAATGCAAAACTCTTTGTTACGTTTAGATTCAAACATGCTAACCTCTTGCAAAACGTAATTTGTACGCTTTCTATGTTATCACACATTTGATGTCCCCATAATTCCGCCGAGTTGAGCAAAATTGGTTTGACAATTGCATCGGATACTTTAAAAGCTTCGTCGTGGTGGTGGAAGTTGCCAAAATATGTTTGGTAACGAATCTAGTTTGAAAATACATTGATACAACCGTTTGTAAAAGTATTGATCCTGAATGATACGACTCATTTCTTAATGCAGATAATCTATTGTGTTCGGTACCTTAAAAGTATCTGGCATAAATGAATACCAGCTATTTACGTTGAATGCTTGATCCCGAATAAAATTAAATATACTCGTTTAATGTTATAGCTGTACACCTCTTGTGTATAATTACTTTTACTTAAATATGTTTTTATATAATTTATGTTGCTTGTACTTTGTTACAATGTTTACGCCAACGAATTCGTTGAAAAAGCTATTAAGTACTTTGTGGAAATCGACAACTTCACACTAACTGAAAAATATTTGTCAAATATTGATAGAATACTTTACAATGTCACAATTTTGAAATGCAATAAATAACGAAGCGGATTCATTGACAGTACCTATATATATATATAATTAACTGCATGTTAACCGATTTTGATGTCAGTTATGTAAGGGGTTTCTTAATCTGAAAGTTTATTATTGAAGAGTGGCATTCCCTGCCATTTCTGCTACATATTCAGGATTTGTATATGCAATGGTGTTCATTATATCTATTTACTGATATTGCTGTATATAAATAGCAAAAGTCAACATAAATGGTTGTATATGATAGCATTTAATTGATCTGCTTACTATTAACATAAGTCCAATACAATTATCACGATAGGAATAACAGTTAACAGATAGGTTTTAACATGTTATGGTTTTCAATTTAAAGAGAATTATATATTATAATTTATATAAATCCGGTATAATAATAGAACATGGAACTATTATTGTATAAGGAGAAGAACTCTATAAGACATTGTCTTCCATTCCTATCCTTTTCGAACATGTACGTATTATAAACTAATTAAAATAGAAGAAAAATATAGATTCAAATGTTTTTTTATATTATTGCAAAACGAAAGTCAAACGTTTATACCATAGTTCGTTTTAAATGTCCCATTCATTTTCAATTTTCGTGGTTAATATTAAAGCTCAACCCGAATCCAGATTCTTATCATACCATACGGATATTAATATAAACAGTTTATGTCGTAAATGAGAGTGAATTTGTAGTAAATAACGAGTATAAAAACCAAAAAATCTAAACTTTCATCCACTGCATCCTGGTCGATGATTCTATACGCGAAAAGTGTATAGTAAGCGTTTACATGTTAAGTAGATTACATAATTTCTATAATGAAAAGAAATGAAAACATTTTATGTCATTATTGCTGTTGTTTCAAGTCCGCAAGTACGTAATACGTGTACTTTGATAACGGAACTTGCATTTAAAATGCATCTATTTTATTAATTGAAATGATAAATCTTGATAATTTGTAACGGATCCGCACAGGCTAGTCAGAGGCGACGCTTTCCGCTTTTATGATATTTTTCGTTTAAAGAAAGTCTCTTCTTAGGAAACATCCAGTTAAGGCGGAAAGTGTCGTCCCTGATTAGTATGTGCGGACTGCACAGAGTAATCTGGGACGCCACTTTACGCACATGCATTCAACCCCGGCATTTCAACTTGAAACTATATATGAAGACTATATATGAAATTTAAATAGATAAATCGAATGGATCTAACACAGTTTATTCGATCCTCTTAAAAACAACGACACTATCAACCTTTGATAACATATCTGTATAATTTCATAGTACTTCAAGGTATGCACAATACTGTATTATCCCACTTTTACAGCGAATTCGGTTGATTAAAGCCCCGTCGATTAAATTTCTATTATAAACCACGGCACGAAATGACGTCCTTTTTTCGACAAAATGACGTCATTAATCCAGCGAAATAATCCAGTTAAACTAATTTTGTTTAAATAAAAAGGTTTACTGAATAAAAAGTGGGATACATAGACTAATAGGTTAGTGTTGATTATAGACCAGGTTTATCATGCTCGGCACGAGAACGAAAAAGCACTCGCCAAGACTCGTACTTTTTGTTTTCTAAGCCTCGCCTGATAAACCTGATCTATAATCAACACTTATCTAGTATTCTCTATATAACACACGCTGACTTAACAGTTCAACATGTATATTCAATTACCACATACTCAGAGCAAATCATGGCATTCCTTTATGTAATTTGTTTTTGATCCATACTCTACCGAACGCCACAAATTATGCTGTTTTTATTGAATTATTTACATTTTAAAGGGGTTAAATGATGTCAATTTTCTCCAACTGTTCAGTGGATGAAACATTTTGTTTTTTATTTAAAGTGGCTACATTAATCTCTCTGTATTGAATGTGTGATCCCAGTTTTAAATCGAAAATACTTTATAAAGAACATTGTATTGTTATAGTTAATTGTCGAAATACAAAGAAAGTATATATTCTCACGAGAGTAATATTTTTAAAATACCAAGAACACTTTATCATTAATGTTCAACTTATTGTTTTTGAACATAATACACAATTAAAAAATTACGCAATCAATAGCTAGACGTGCATGTTAGCTACTTACAAACACAATTTGAGCGCAGTACCTCATTCCATCTAAAAGTAAATGAGCAGTACAGTGTATCTATTTTAGTAACAGTGACATTGACCTTAATTCTACTGGCCTAGAATGCAATCTTAGCCCATGTTTGCATGTGAGGTACAAACACACACAATTTCAGAGCAATACCCAAATAAAAGCTGAAGCGTTTATTTTATGTTTTGTATCAGTGACATTGACTTTTACCCATTAAATACAATTTTAGCTTTGTCTGCATGTAAGCTACCGACTCATAAATTTTCAGGGCATTTCCTTCATATATACTTAAGTTTACGAGCGAAAACAATTTTACTATTTTGAGTGGCATTGTCCTTGATAACACTGGACCCAAATGTTCTTATAATCTTGGTCTGCACCTTCGCTACTTACACACACCATGTTATTGCAATACCTCTATCCTAACTCAAGATATTGAGCAGAAATAATTTCTGTATTCTTGATAACAGTTAGAATAACTTTTATATCTATATCCGCATCCCAATCTATGTCCCCATGCCAGCTTGCTATGTACAGAGGTTATACAAGATTGGTCGATGAAAAACTAAAGTTATTAGCCGGAAATCACCTTATTGGTATTAATACTGCCCGCAAATCCATATATAATAATGAAAACCTGATGTAATTCTAGATCTAACGTTTGGCAAAGACAATACTTTCTGGTTAATAAATACTTGCGTTTCAACTGTTTTAGTATCGGGTCTCGTTTATAAATTTTTTACAATCTTTGTATTTGAAGCATTTTTTAGCGTTATATTTTCTTTAATTTTCTATACATTCACTGTATTTATATGTTCTACGTTATCACTCAAAATTGTTTTGTATTTGTTATGATATTATTATTCAGTAGTAATTAGTTTTTAGTCCGTATTGATTATCAAAATGATTGTTAAATATTTTTTAAATATTTATGGTTATTTTACAATCAACGAAAATATCGAAAGATCAACTGCTGAGTTGTTAAAACGTTTTGTGTTAGTTTATTGCGTCATTAACCAACACATTAAAAAATTGTAAAGTGCTTACATAAGATAATGAACTTTTATAAACTTGTATAAACAGTATGGTGCATATGTTTATAGATTTACTTGCATATACTAAGGTACTTTGCAATGACAACGTAATATTCAAATGTGGATTTAGGCCAGCAACTATACAGGCACGACATGATGCATCGTCAGTGTATAAGTAATGGACTAAAATTAATTGTTTTCATTTAATACTTATACTATTGTCTGTTTTTCAAAATTTATTGTATTGCAAATAGCGCAAAACATTACCTGATTATTATGCTAGAACAAAAATAAACAAAATATCCCTCTTTGTTGATTACGCATCACAATCCGTACAATTGCAAACAAACGAGGCCTTCTTCTCTGTAATGAGGCATTGAAACAATGTCCTTGGTAGGCTATTCGGCGTACGCGAGATTAGGCCTGGCACTTAAATGGTAATTAAATGTCACGTTGTGCAATTTATAAACTTTTCAAGCTGGTATACAAGTTTTTTGCAACAACCCTGCTAACTGTTATCTGTATTGCAGGGCGACATCCCCGGATCGTTTCTTATCAAAGTATTATGTTACGTATTAGCATAAACTGTAAGTTAAACTAAGCAGTACACTTGTATTGTTCTAAATGCAAATTTTAATCTACACTAACATTTGCAGCAGACACAATACGCCTTCAGAAAAAGAAACTACAGGTTGTTAGCACATTACGAAACGCGAATAAATTATTACAAGTTTCATCCAAATGCAAATTTTAAAGAATGTCACAGGTGGAAAATATGCATGAGCATGAATGCTAAAGTAACTTGTTAGCATTATTGCAACATGGTGGCCTTGGAATCCTTTTTATTTATCCAATTTATAAATGACAGTTGTGCGTTAAGGAAATTGTTCAATTAATGAATTATATTCTACAAACATTATAGAAGAATATGTGAATAATCACACAATTGGGAATGTATTTTGATATTTACCATTACTATGTATTCACCTCTGTATAGTAAAATGTCAATGACTTAAGATTTCTTGCCATAGAGACGAACTGTCTACATGTGAAGGTTTGATATTTCGTGGAAAAACTATTTTGATTCCCGAACAGTCACGTGCAGAAATAATCAAAACAATTTATGTTGGTCACATGGGTGTAGACATAACATTCAGCAGGGCTGTAACGTAATACATGGATTATAATAGGTCGACACCTACGACAAATAGTTCAAATGTAAACATTATTGTATAACAGACTTCAAATGTAAAGACAGTTTTGCGTGATGAAATTAAACCCCATTGTCGGTATATCAAAGATCATACATAACAGCGATCAGAGTGCAAGCTACAATAATTTTTTTTAAATAAAGCTAAAAACCAAACAAAAGTCTACCCATTTCATAACAGAATGTTACGATATTGTAGGTCGTTCCCATTATCAACATAGTCAAGCCAAACAAATTGTATTCTGGAGAGGAATGGGTAAACTCATTGCAAGTAAATAGCGATGTGTTATCTTGACATTAATTGATATACAAATAACAGTCGTGCCTTGAGTCTAATAACTGTAGATAACAATGTGTTATCTTTAGATTTATTAGTGTTAAACAATAACAGCCGTTATTTGAATGCATTAATATAAAGAAGTGAATGCATGCAGCATGAAACATGATCTACCTGAAGAGCAGCAGTGCAGATAAACTCAATTTTCAATGTGTGTGTCTGATTACTAAATCAACAGGTGTTTGGGTTTTATCCGAGCGTAGGCAATTAACAAATAAAATTATTCTTGGAGACCGATTATGTCTGTGTTTGGTGATGGTTACCATGTTTCTCGCATAGATTTAAATATGCATGTCACTTTATCTATGTGTGCCATTTACACATGTTTTACCAATAAAAATGATGTATAATAGTGATTGACTTAAAAAATAAATCAAATAAATAATTAAAAACAATTTATTTTTGTTATTGCCAAAAAAATGTGAAATCCATACGCTGATAGTTATATTAAGGAGTAAGTAAGTCAGCTTTACATGTCATTTAGTTAAATCAAGGATCAAATATAACAAGATGAATTATTAATTTTGGTAGACGAGTCCTTTCCTCTACCATGTCTATTTGAACAACCATCCACTGCACAAAAGGCAGGCATTTTGAACTTCGTAGTTATGATATTTTAACACAATAATTCTAACGTTGTTCATTAATTGTACGCGTAACCAGTTTTTCTTTCTTCTTTCTATTTTTTTAAGAAGATGGCGCCGTGCAATGTTCGTGACGTCACGCGAATGCCAGCGTTTCGCGAAGATCTATTTATAGATCTTTGTCTTACAACCCGTTTTAAATACAAGCTAGTAGACTGTAAATTATATGTATGAATATTTTTGAAACACCGGCGGTCCATGAAACATTGGACACACTTTATTAAAATGGCATTTCTTAAATTATTTCTCTTTTGTCGTAGTTTTAAATCTCCTACGAAAATCGACAAAAATGATCATTTTTGGAGGTTTAATCCAAAAATACTCCAATACTAGACATTTTCGAGATATAAAACATATGTCAACATGTAGATCACGTCTTATTTCAAGAACATGTGAAATTTCAGCAGAGCTTATAGAGCCGTTTTGAAATGAGCAAAATCGCGGTCTATAGCGGCTGGTTACGGCAACTTAGCCCGCTTAAAATGAGTTCAATGTTTGAACAGAATGTCAATATTTCACTCATTCCATACATAGGATGTTCATGTTCACTCTTTAGTTATGCTGTATTCAAAACCTGATTAGGTCATACTCACCACTTAGTAAGTCGTGCGCAAAAGATAACTTAAGTCATAAACATATTATCTATGTCCCGCCATAGCTTGCTCATGAACATTTCTTATACAGACAACAACTCATGTGAAAGACGTTGGATCTCGGAATTGTCCGATAAATTTATTGAGCTCCGGTATTTTTTCCGAAACATGCTGTCCCCGTGTGCGACAAAATATTGAATATGTAGAATATTGTTTTGGTTTGAAATGAAAAAGAAACTTCGAATCTGATTACAAATTTGACTGGTATAGGTTAATTTTACTTCGATAGATGGTTTTACGCTACAAAAGAACGGTGTACTACCAACCAGTCGAGCCAAATTTATATCTGTGCTGATGACATAAAAAAGTGCTTTTATTAGAACCACGCAAATCCTGCATTGAGATGCGTGACGTAAGTAAAACGCAACAGTTGTTCATTGGGTTGAAATGAAGATTACTGATTTCATCCCTTGTTATGATGGTAAAGCGAAAGCGCGGAACGATACGAACTTCCTCTTTTCCTTTACCGTGTCATCATATGATGCAGAAGTAAGCATTTGTAACGGCTGTAAAGTTTCACCTAGTACTTTAGGGTTTAATATTTCTGTTTAAAAAAACTTGTTATGTATAAAGTAATGTTCTAAGCTTTCTTTACGTTTAATTGAAATTTGAGCATGTTATAAAATGACACGTCAACATAAAGTTATCATTTTGCTGTATTTTTTTTTTAATGGTTAACGTAATTTTAATGATAGAAATACACTAAATACAAGATATATTTCTGGTTTGCGTAAACGAGGAATGAGGTCCGGTAAAATCTGGTGAGGTCCTGTATTTTTTCAAATTTTACCGGACCTCATGTGCGGTACGTGTTTCTTGTCTTTTTGTCTTTATTCTTTATCAACATAATTATCAGCTAAACTTGTAAAACATATTTGCCTTCTCGAGTCTCATTCCAGGTTCAAACGTTACCTATCCTGGTCCTGTAGGTGTGCACATGTAAAACAGTAGTACTGGATCAAAAATGTACTTTCACATATATAAAATACATGTAACGTTATATATACAAGAAATGCTGTGTTTTAGTTTATGCACACATTGTAGACTCAAATGTGTTCACATTATTCTTGTGCTTTCGCTATAGGTATACCGATTTGTTGATAGTTATTGAAGTAACAATATATAGATCGTTATACAACGACATTCTTTTTAAATATAAAACATATTTTAAGTGTTAACATCATAATTCAAAGCTGACTAGTCTCATAAACACTCCATATCAAGAAATGAAACTCCAGAAGCTGCAGCAGTATTGCATTTCTATCATACACACCTTCTTGGCCCTTTATGGATGGCAAGGAACCAATTGTCAAAACGGTACAGTACGGCACAAAACGAAAGAACATATACACATAGTAGAATAGTAGTCAAAATCTTAAAAAATATATTTTATTGTCAAAGACAAAGACATATATAACGAAACATTGTTTAATTTGAGTTGCAATCATATGAGGTTAATTTTTATTTACACGTATATGTATCATGAATATTGCTGGGCCATGTGTGCCGTTGAGCGCTCTTTTACCGGTTTAAACCCCATGTGCTTAGCATTGACCGTTCTAAGGCGTTGACCCCAGCTTTATTCCACTATGTGTGTATGTTGTTTCGTATTGTACCGTACTTTACTGTTTTGGCAATCGGTCACTTGCCATAAATAAAGGACCACGAACGTGTGTATAATAGAAATGCAATTATGCTGGAGCAAATGGAGTTTCACGTTTTTATATAGAAATGAAAACAAAATATAGTGAAACTGATACCTGGATGTATCATCTTCTTTTAGGAGGGATTACCTGTCTGAGTCGAGACACATAATCCACAATACAGTATACAGTATACTATAGATATTAATTAATTAATAAAATCAAATAAACGAATTAAAAAAAAAAAAAAAATAGATGTGACTTGTGACATGAATCAGTATCAATACAGATACCTCAAAAATTAATATCTGAAAACAAAGACATACTATTTAATTATAATATGCTATTTGATCAACATGTACATTTACCGAAACCGAGCCTTTGAAACCTTTGTGTTTTATTACTCCCCGTCGACATACTGAATGCAGTCGGAAACGACTTTTCGGATGCAAACCACTTATTATAATAAAGGTATTGTTTCATTATAAAATATGAATAGTCTGTTCAAGTATTAACCCTGCTTAACCATAATTGACAGTTTTTGTAAAAACAACTTCAACAAAGATATACAATTACACAATTTTCTATATATGTTATATATTGAAAATGTATACACATAACATATTCCCAAAATGTAGACAATACTGACTCAGTTATACTAAACTCACTGTACATAGAATATGGATGTTGTCACATATTCACTATTATTGTCCTAAATGCGATTTTGCAATAACGTAATGATGTGCTGCAGACATCCCCTTACTCAAAATCCTATTGTGATATATGCGTGTGCACTTTCGAGGAAGGTACGCGTCGAAGAACATTTATAAATAATTAACGATACATGCGAATTAATTAATCTGAATTACGTTCAAAAACGATAGAACTCGAAGACAACTGGTATTCATGTTCCCTGAAACCATATCGACCTTTCGGTGTAAAGAGTACCTGTAATATTGGTGCATGGCGGCTTCAGTTTATCTTTACTTACGATGAAGCAAACCGCAGGGATTCGATAAAATGAATAATATGTTGGTTCTCAGCGATCCCCCACGAAACAACGACCTGCCACGACTGAGATATCAGGCTAAGATAGGATGTGATGCATGACCACGCGTTATGATAGACTGCTAGACAGGTGCTCATAAACAATCTAGACCAACGACCTGTATTTGTGAAATACAGACGCCACGATATTTCAGTCAAATAGGGGTAATTTAAACGAGTCCACATTGGGTCTTGATTTAACACGATCAACACGATCGGGTTTAGACAAATACGTCGATGTAGATGATGTTCGTTCTCATACGTATATCAAGAAGGATTATACGAGTTGAATCGTGGTCTGAATCGTGAATGAATAGTGGTGATCTCATCAGAGCTTAATAAGTATTGGGGTTAATAGAAGCAATCATGTCTATCGAAGAAAAGTGTGTTCAGTTCAATTTTTTTTTACAATAAAACGATTTCCCGATTAGACTCAAGATCTGATAGGATCACGACAATAAATCATGAGAAAGACAACAAATTTCAATCATCAAACCCTTCATTTTAGTAGTAAAAGTTTGCTGTAGTTTTTTTTAATATCGTGCTTTCTACTGTAAATTCTTTTTGTACGATTCCAATCTACCAAACGTAACATAGAAGTATTTTCCAAGTATAGAGTGTTCACTCATGCAAGCTATTCAGCGGCAACACATGCGCATTTTGTATATTTGCATGATCCTCAGATTGGTGGTCTAGCGTTATTCAAAATTATCTTGCTGGCTCGACAATAGTTATAATGTTATATACCTATTTGTTCCATCATTGTGTTCTCATTTTATATTAATGAACAACTTACTTCACCAATGTGTGATCAGATTGAAGGATTTACTGACACTTTTATCACACTGCATGCATTTGTGAGGCTCTTCAACTTAAATAGGAATAATAGTTTGTTTGTAATTACACTGAAGTGTTTAAATGAAATATCGTCATTGAAAGCATTTGGTCCCATAAAACTTATCAATTAATTAGTCACTTTTTGTGTTCGTTTATGTATCCGTTCTTAAGTTCATTCGTTTGTGTCTTTTTCATGAGTGTTAGTTTATTGACTCCTTAATCCCTTCTGTCTATCATTCATTCATTCACACACTCATAGATACTTACATAAAATGAAATGTTTGTTTCGCTTCAAAAAGCATTAATGTTGTATTTATTTTACAACGATTTTGTCCCCATAAAATTATGCAGGAATATACTAGTAAATGCTCTTCACTTATCGTTATCATAACCGATCAATGTTTCCGAAACGTCACGACCATACACACCGATACCTGATAATAACAATTAATATTCGATCCAATACCGCTATCGTTCAGAATATTTCCGATTGTCTACCAAAACAAAACATCAAAAGTCGAGGTGTTTCGGGAAACAGTAAATACTGTTTCGCACACTACATAGGTATGAATATTTAAAGGTCCGTCAGGAGGCGTAACACAAAAGGTCATTCAAGTCTCTTTGCTGTTGCAGTAATGCCATTTACGCTTGGTGGAATGTGTATGTATAAATTAACATATACAATACGATACGTTACGTTTTACACTATTACGTTAAATTGGTTTCCATTGTTAACAAAGTTAAAAAAATGTATTACATGTGAATAAAATACAATAATGCAATTGATGACATATATCCACGAAATTATTTTTCAAATAGGAGAGCAACATATGGATACGAAGGAGTACAACTCCTCTAGTGAAATTGTTGGTATACCATTAAATAATTTCCCTGTATACATAAAAAATCCATCTAAGAATCATTTTGTAACATCACTGCAAATGTAATTTAAATTTGCAAACATCATCGAGGAAGAAGCTTGAAAGATGTATAAAAGATGCATATAAATGAGTAGATTTATTTAAACACATTATGCGATGGATCAAAATGTAACCGTTCATTACATACATTATTTTTTAAATTTGGGCCTAATCAATTTCAAGGAACACTATCAAAACAACAAATATATAGTTCGCACTGAAGACATAATTTATTTAATTTATTTTAAGGCATTCCGTTCACTTCCCTAACTGCGGTTTGGGGCATGGATTCCCCATGGAGACTCAGAATTGAAACATTTGCCAATGTTTTCATACAACTACAAGTGTCGTGACCAATGGAGATACATGTATGGAGTGTTCTTAAGATTTGGCATTATCATCTTCTATAAATGTCAGTAATTTTGGTTAACTCGTTCTTCTGAAGAGTCCACATACTCCTTGCAGAGTAACAAGGCATTTCTTCTTTCGAACTCAAGAAATGGTAATACTCTTGAATAAATGTTTAAGTTTCCGCTCGTAGAATTGAACGTCCTTGCTTCCGAAGCTTCTGTTTAAACAAATCAGATAAAAAACACGGTCTTATAACAACAATATCGTATACTAGGTAGGATGAAACTGTTGGACTAAGATGGCGGACATGTTGACAATCAATGTTGCGGAAAGTCGAAGCTGTGTGAGCTTTTATAACCATATATATGTTTTGCGTAGTTTTGTGAAAGTGTGATGTGAAAACGGATGTAAACGGGGTCAAAGGACCAGTTAATATAAGCCAGGTACTATAACCGAAATATTGGGCTGAAGTTGAATTATATTCAGTCCTTTATATTTTAAGAGTGAATAAAATTCGTTGTTCATTGCGTTCTGTTTTGAGGCAATCTTCAAAGGTAAACAATATACATTTTTTCCGAAACTTCTTTGAAAAGATAAATACGCATAAATAATCAATTATAAAATATATGACGCGTTTCCAAACTGAAAGTTGTAAGCAATACCTTTGGGCAGTAAAAAGTCTGAGAACGAAATAAATATTGAACGCGTGCAAACATATCATTAAATGCAACAACAATGGCTTAACTAAGACAATTGAAACAAATGATTTATTTATTGCGTTAACAATGAAATGCAATCACATGAAAAATTCTACCTAATCTCTACTAAACATTATTTATTTAGGTTTTGCTTGATTAAGAGTTAATTTACCAAATCTGCTCGAATGTAACCAATAGTTAATTATTTTGTTTTGAATCGGATTAAGCAAAAAGGGTCGAAACGAAACCTATAACTGAAAATAACAAAGACGTTAAGGATAATATAAAAAAAAACGTGTACGTATGGTTATTTGGGAAAAAGATTACGCCTTTTATATACGTTAATTAATATTTATGAACGTACGTAATGATTGAATAACAAGTATTGCATTGTCATTTATTGATGACCGGTTGGTTTACCAAATGCTCTTTAGCTTGGCATAATTACATCTTCATTGCTTTTAATTTGCCAGCATACTCCATCGATTAATTCATTTGCAAGATTTTCGCAAAGATGTTTACTTTCACAATTAGCCTTGACTCTCAGAAACGTTGTCGCGGTGGTAAAACAACGATGTCGAAGATCTGTAGATTTGTAAATCAATTCGTCGACATAATGGTAAAACCGTGTCGATGTGTGTGTCACTGACCCGATGAAGAAACTTCTTTCCACGTTTAATTATGTCCATTGTAAACAAGAATCCAACATAACAAACGCACTTTGATTACATAATATATATTTTATTACGTTGATTAATTTCGGTTTCTCTTTTCGTTCAAGCTTTCCGAGAAAACGGTGCGAATAGTATGTCGACTTCTTTTTTCGACTGTTAAGACCGCTTACATAGTGTTATAAAAGAACAACTGCCATGGATTAACTGTGTGCTTTTTTTTAACTGAAACATAATTATTGCCATAAAGACGCATGTATTTTGAATGATGGCCAAAAATTAAACCGCCGGGTGAAATTTAAAACACGTTTGTAGTTTAGTTGATTATTAATGAAAAAAAATATATGTAAGTCAACGAACAACAATTTGAGATCAGAAAACTATTATTTCATTAAGATGAAATCCTTCTTGCTCGTGCACAAACACCAAATCAGTCACTTTGCATTTAAAAGTAAACTCGCCGAAATGTATTACTCTCATTTGTAACAGTCAATGTATACATTTAATACGTATGCATAATTTTCTAAACGCTTAATAACAAAACATATGTGTGTTATAGTCGATCGAGTTTTAAGCACTTGTATGTTAAATTGATTGCTGCAAATATCTACACACATTCAACACGCATAGTCTGCATGATTGCACTTAACTGTTTCTATTTTCTCCAAGACAATTGAACCTGTAAATGCGGAAAAAAAAGCAATTCAGACATGTTAGTCATACAAAAACGTTGTTTTTCATATCAAGTATCTTCGGTCATGATGTTCAGATCAAACATCAACTAAAGTAGTTAGAAACTCATAATTACTCGGCAAAGCGCTGTTAATACTGCTCCAATAAAATACGCAACGTAATAAATTCCGGAGACTAGTGGTTAATCCAGGAACAGGTAATTCATATGCTTTTTATTTTGTTAAGGACAATAGTCGACGAAGTATGCATAATTCATTTTTCTCGGAAATGTCAAACAATTACACACAATTATTAACAAAACCATGACGACATACGTTTCATTATATATTCGCATTGAAAACCATACACAGTCATTGACCTGCATTTATGTAATGAACTAATCAGCTCGATTGAATTTCACATCATCACAATTCATATTATTTAGGACAATAGTCGACGAAGTATGCATAATTCATTTACTTATTATTTTCAAACAATTATAAACAACCCTATGACGGCATACTGCTGATTATATCTTCGAGTTGAATACCATCAATGAACTAATCAGCTCGATTGAATTTATATTATCACCAATTCATACATTGCCAGCACGTCATTTATCTTGTTTCCATCAGACGTTTTAATTAGTTTACAATCATGCAGGGTGCTTTTTTATTTTAACTTTGACAATCGTTTGGTTTGACAATACATGTTAACGATGTGAAAACCCAAACACTAACAGTAACATAACTAGGATATAAATATGCAACCTCGTGATTTTTTTTTTAATTCAATTCAATTCTTTATTTCGTACATATGGCAACCGGCCCATATACAACATAATTATAAACAACATAATAAACAATGGTTTGTCAAGGATAGAACATATTCGAATTAAGGAGATCTTATAAGAAGACAATGTATTCTCAATGAATAAACATAGAGTAAATATGGAGGATCCACACCGCCTGTCTCTAGTGTGAGGCGTCCGATATGGGTTGTCCATATTTTGCATTTATAATATGACAGGATACATAATTCCCAGTTGAATTTGACTTCAATCATACATGAAGTATAGCAAAAATAAAAAATAAACATCTTGTGTGACTAGAAGCTCTGTAGGACAGGATCCAAAAATTTCACGGAAAGCCATGGCACCAAGTCTGCACAGTTTCTCATTACTATACGCGCATAATAAGCAAACATGCAAAGTATATATAAGCATTGATGATGAGTTACTCTGTACCCTTCATGAATTCATCTCGTTGCATGAAAGCATTGTATATATACATAGCTAGGTTACGGATTGTTTCCATATCTGTAGAGCAAAGTAAAAATTATAAAATTGAAGAAGTGTTTGTTTTGTATATAGTAATAAGGAATTTTTTTTTTGACGAATACTTTCATACAATAGACAAATCAAAACAAAATGGAATTCGTCTTCAGCGACGATTTCATAGAAAACACATGTTCTCTCTTCTCTACTTATATTTTAATATTTACCTTTCTCTACCATTAGTCTATGAGACGAACTTCTAAACATGGCTAGAGCTTTCATAAACTTAGAAACGTCTACAACATCAATGTATAATTCCCTAGAATATATTTGTTTGATGCCCATATAATAGGCTAATTTGGCGTTGTTAGCAACAATGCCCCTCCATGTTTGAATATACTGGTCTTTTAATCTATTTCAAAACATAAACAAAAAGTGTCTATTGTTTAAAACACATTGATTTTCCCAGACATAGCCAAAGCCTCTTGAGTATAAGACATTTATAATGTCTGTAACTCAGTATGCATTGGCCGATAGAATCATAATATCTTAGCATATTGTAACACATCCTAACATATCTTGAATCATGCAATGGAAGTATTCTTAACCAAAAAGCTATGCACCGTTTCGCAGTATAGATGTGCATTGGAAAACGACAAGGTCTCATAGAACCGCATCGTTACATGCTCTTTGACTTACATTAAGTAATCTTTTACATGCATATATTTGTACATTTTCGACACATTGCCTTGGTTTTAAACCTCATATTTCAGAACCATACATTAATATAGAACATATTTTTGCATCAAAACCATTTTTCCCTTCTTGAAAGCGGACCACCATTTTTAAAAACAATAACTGTTCTGTGTTAACAGCCAATTTATTATTTTGGCAAAAAGTGTGTAGCACATTCAGTTGCTTCTGTAAACCTGCTTCTGTATCTGAGATACAAGCAATATCATCAGCAAACTCCAACATATATATTTCTATAAGTTCTGGAAAAAACTGGAAACCCTCTTATTTCATTTGCGACCATGATATCATGAAGCTCATTTATAAACCGCGCAAATAAAATGGGACTTAAACTACAACATTGTCTTAGTCCTATCGGACATTTGAAAGACTATGTACACGTGGACTGTGATCGAACGTCTGCCTTTACAAAAGAATATATAGATTGTATCGCGTTTAATAAATTACCTCGTATATTGTTCTGTCTTAAGACTTCAATCAATATACCCCTATTAACTGAGTCAAATGCCTTTTTGAAATCGATTAAAGCCACTCATACTGGTCTGCGTTTTCTACTTAAATATTTAGTCACGATAGAGTATAAAACAAAAGCATTATCTGTTGTTGAATATCCATCACGAAAGCCAGACTATGCTTCAGATAGTTGAGACAAAGCATCGCAATAAAATGTAAGCCTTTTTGTCAGTGTTGAGATATATATCTTGCTAAAAATGTCCAACAGAGCAATACCCCTATAACAATCTGGTAAGTTAATGCTTCCTTTTTTATGAAAAGGAATAAATATCGATTTTGACCAAGCCTCGGGAAACTCATCAAGTAGTAAACAAGCGATTGAATAACTTGCGTAGGTATGGTAAAAGTGCTGAAATTGCATATTTAAAATGCTGTGGAGTAAGATCACCAGTTGCAGCTTTCTTACAGTTTAAGCTTTTAAATCTGTCGATGATTTCCTCGTCTGTTATTGGGGGAATTTAATATCATTTCGTTAATGGGATCTATTTTATCTGTTTGATCATGATTTTTGGTCAATGGTTTCTGTGTTTTGTTCTTCGTTACTTTCATTAGCAAACTAGTCCTGAAAATGGTCATATCATTGGTTAAGTGTAATATTTGAGTTTAATTGTTTTTAGTACTTGTAAGATTTTTAATTTGAGACCAGAACGACTTTGCGTTATTTACTGAGCCATCTAGTCTTGCAATAAATTCTTTTTCATATACACGTTTTTTTATATTTTTACATGTTAATTTGAAGTGTTTTTTGTCTGTGATATATTTATTCAAGTCCTCTACCTTTCTGCTAGCCCGAAAGTTTTTCAAGCTGTGGCTGGCTTTACGTTTCGCAAATTAACAGTCTTTAGCAAACCGAGTTTTACCTATGTAACGTTTATGTCTACGTTTTGTATATTTAAAAAAATCCGGGCAAGATAGAAGAACATTTTCAAAAGCATTTAAAACATCATTCACACTTACATGTGTGTCATCAATCAAGCTATCAAGCGCTTCAAACGACCCTGCTATAACTTTGCCAGAAACACTTTCGCCATAGCTTTCACCAGAGTACCATTTATAATACGTATATGTTTCGTCAGCAGAGGATTCGTGATGCGTAGGGTCTATAGCACTATTCATTACCATTGAAATTGGCATGTGACAACTTTCAGGTTTAGACAGAATATCAAAATCTGCTACACGTTTCATCAAAATTGCTGATACTATAAGACGTCTATAGTACTACAGCCATTCTGATTAATAAACGTTTAGTCTCCAACACGTGCATCCTTCCCACTCCTGCCATTTACAATCAAACAAGCATACATTCTACAGAAAGCCAAAAGATCCTTTCCAAACCTATTGACTTCGTTGTCACTCGAATATTGTGGTAATGAAATTTCATTCTCAAATATATCTGTTAACTCATGTAACTCTGGATAATTAACATAGTCAAATTATTCATAGTCCATTTCGTGCCCAGTACGTGAATTTAAGTCACCATTCAGTAGTAAACCCAACCTTAACAAATCGTTGTTTATAAGCGTTTCTTCTAACAATCGCCAAGCTGATTGATTTATATTCCGATAAAAGGGTGACTCTTGCGGAGGAAAATATAATGCAAAAAAACACACACTCTATTTCAAGACCTAATAAGTTCTTATCAAGAATCAAAATTACCCCAAATTCAAAATTGTCACAAACTCTTCTCACCAGTTGGCTAATTGTACGCCGTACAAAAACAGATACACCTCCCATTGGGCGGCCACCTATGGCTGAGAGTTTTGCATTACACTCGTTTTGTATAAATTCGTGTAAATACTAATCACAATAGGTAGAATTTTGGCTCCATGTCTCTTGACATGAAAAAAAGGTTTACACAGTCTGACGAAGAAACCTTACTCCTTAACCCTTCATGCGTTATGCAAATAACACCTAACAATTTATTTTGTGATTAAGACATGATTAATAAAATATGAATAATCCTAATTGGTTACACACAACATTATTCAACAGTCATGTCTGACACTTCCGGTGGCTCAATGAACGTTTATACGCTTTTTAAATATTATGTTTCATGCATTTGCGTTTGTTTTCTAACATTGACAGTTATATGTGATAACTGTTATGATAACTTTGTAATCGTGTGTGCCTCTTTTGAATACACCAATAGTTAGCTCTCAGTCTGTGGCCCTAGCCCAGCAAAAGCGTTAATGTATTATATATTGATTGAACTCGCCCAGACCCATTCGTTGAGAAGTTGTTTAACTTGTAATAACAATTTAGTTTTCGTAGAACAAAAATTCATTGTATAACATCATTTTGTATGCGTATATGATACATTTTTATTAATAGCGACCTTATAATACAATACTGCTTGACATTTATTAATAGTTTGTATTTACATTTAAGCTATGCAATCCGACAGTGTACACCTCGTTCTTATTCGCATTACAATTGTCTTGAGTGTGTACTATATTGTTCTGTGTAATAAAATCTGGTCAACAAGAAGGATTTTTATTTAAGATAAACTTTTAATATAATATATGATTGGTACATACAAGGAGAATTCATTATTAAAGTAGATACCACACTACAATTAGTAACACTGAAGTGTGCGCTTGCTTACAAAAGAAGCTGTATATAGTTACTAGTATATTATAAATGTAACGTTGAATGTTACATATAATATACACATGTTTATAAATTTAATAAGAATACACTAACAAGAAGCCCTCGATGGACCTGAAGCGCTCAACTGAGTTCATGGACACCCATTTCAAAAAGCTTGACCAAGTGATCTGGATATTTACGACACTTAACCCAGATTTAAACTTTGCAATCATATTGTCAAGATAAACATTCTGACCAAGTTGAATCATGGCTGAGTCATACATAACAGAACGGAATTTGACGAAATAAAAATGGCGTTAGAGTAAACTTTCTACAATTTGAAGGATTAATACAAGCGATTACAAATACTTAGGGAACATCGCAACAATTAATGATGAATATTGTTTCCCTATCATTCCGGGATATATAAAGCCTATAATGCTGCACAACAAAAATAACTCTTGTATATATCACATATTAATACACAACACTGAAGTACCAATAGGCCAAGCAAAATGGAATGGCCTTTTCAAGATTGGAACACTCTTCATGCATGGGTATTTAAAACCACAAAATATTCATACAATCAATTGTTCCAAGTAAGACTGACTCACAATAATGAAATGCCCTAGCAGTTCTGAATGTTTTATAATTCTTATTTTTTTAATGTTGTTGTATTGTCATCTTAAAAAGGCACCCACCGCGAGTAGTCATGTCCGGCGTTGTTTTAGTATAAACTATGCTCATCTAATTTTATTATTTTATAAGCACAATTTTATACTTCATATGTATTTTATCTTGGGCTTGTGTGTTGTTTCGACTTTTCATTGCAAGTGACATTACGACTCGCGAAATTTCATTGCAATGATCCTTAAAGCATGTTTTCAACTTCTTACTAACTTTGGTGATTGGTAATATCCATTGCATGTAATCAATTCCTACTTAGTCCGTTAATATGTTTGCCTTTTTTTGCATTAGATGCCATTGTCCCTTTGCAATCGTAGAAGCTCATTTGCTTGAAATCTTTCTAAACCAGTGAACACGATTTAACTGGAACACTCAGTAGAACGCTACATAATTAACGGTGGTCGACGGTGGAGTACTTTTAAATTTTAAATAATGGAGTAGTCAGTGATTCGTTCAATATCTTCGAAAATAATAAGAAAACGCTACCAACGCATTCCGTTTGATATTAAAACATTGACATAGTGGTCACTCCGTGAAATAAAAACAAGAATATATTTAGTACGATTATTACATCATCTATATAGAACGTGTTGCATAATAATTGAATGAAATAAAACACTAATAATAACATTGAATCTGTAAAAAAAATATATCAACGACACTTGTTTTCTTCAATCATTCAACTGAGCATCACATTATGGAGACTCAGGATAGCTCAGAGCGCAGCAGCTAGATGATTCCGGGGAAGTAATCTGCAACTTCCCCGAGACGCAGATGGACGGCAACAGCTCATCTAGTAACGATGAGCAGACCTGGAGTCACTGTCTGAGGTTTCCGGAAACTCAAGACGGGAACGCCAGGAGACTCGCTGGCGACGTTCATCCAACACCCGCGAAACATTTGAAGTAATTAACGGAGCCCTTAGAGATTTGGTATCCAAACTCCGCGAAATAAAGTCAAGTCAAGCGGGACTGGAGGCGAGGCTGTTAGAGACAGAGCGGATGCAGCTGTCTGATAAGGTGGCCGCTCGTTGCGATAAGCGTGATTCAGACAACAGCTTCCGGCCATTCAGAAGTATGCAGCCATCCGAAGGTAGAATAACAGAGGATGGGATCCCCAGTGGGAAAGCTCACCCAAGACAGTTGGGATCTCCGCAGTCAAGAGACAGACCTACGATGTACCGACAAGAGATTGATCCTAGGCTGTCAGCATCTTATCAACCTTTTGTTAGCCGAACTCACAGCAATATGGCGGGTAACCAAAACACAAACTATGCAGACACATCTAGCATGACCCCCTTTTTACGCCACAATGGCCATACAGGTGGCCAAATGTATCAAAATAACTGTCAATACGGGCATCAACCTGAGCATTACTCAACGCGGTCTCACAGGTCAAGGTCACATGAGCGTATGAGAATGCCCCCTTTCGATGGCAAAGAGGATTGGCGGGTGTGGTCAACCCGTTTTGATGTGATATCTGACCGGTTTGGCTGGAGCGATGGCCCGCGTCTCGACCAACTTCTGCAAAGATTGGAGGGTCAGGCAGCTGAGTTCGCGTTTACTCAATTAACACCGGCTACTCTCCACAACTACCAAGAGCCCAAAGCCGAACTTAACAGCAGGTTTAGGGTAGTTGAAACAGCAAAAACCTTTGCTTCCAAGTTCACTCGTAGGAATCAAAGGCTTGGTGAACCAGCAGAGTCATATGCAAAAGCTTAAGATGTTATACGACAAAGCCCATCCGCACATGGATAGACGAACCCGAGAAGAGGTCTTGGTCAGACGATTCCTTGATGGGCTTCTAGATAAGGAAACAAGATTTGAAGTAGAGTAACATAAGGAGCCGGCAACAATTGATATGACTGTATATAACGTAGTGACCCTTATACAAACAAGAGACGGAACTGAAGGGGAGAAAGGCCATAGAAGGTCTACTAGAAGAACAACTGAGTCTGAAAAGCCATATACTGGTGACCAAGTGGCTCCAAAGAAGCCATCGACGTTCAACAGAGCGGAAAAGTGGCCTAAGGGTCCAAAACAGGACACGTCTAACGACAGCGGGGAAATTTTGCGGCAAATTTTGAAGCGTTTGGACAACCTTAAAGGCAGGTCAATGACAAACAGCGGGGAGAAAAGAAGCAGTACAGATGTTGAATGCTACCGCTGCCATGGCAAGGGCCACTGCTCGAGAATGCCTAAGTGGTGAGAAAAACAGAGAGGTAGTTCATACAGAGTCAGTGCTTAGTCAAAGCAGCATTACTTTAAACGAGAAGGGACCAGCTCTCGTGGCCAGAGGGAGGTCCTAGTAGAGGGAGAGATAGGCCACCCAAACAAGGCTGAGGAGTTCTTGGGTAGAGAGAAAGAGATAATTAGGTTAGAGAGACTTAGGCAGCTTGCTGATGGGGTGTATATAAAAGGGAAAGTAAATAATATACCCGTCATCTTTACGACCGACACGGGTGCGACTTGGACAATTGTCTCGAAAAGAGTATTTGATCAATTGGTCCCAGCAAATCGACCTGCGTTGCATAAGACGGCCTGTTTGGTAGGGGCAGGAGGCGCCCCCACCAAGGAAGCAGGTCAGGCGAAGTAAGAGATGTGCTAAGGTCCTCTTAATCTGATCCAGGATGTGATTGTGGCGGATATGGAGGACGAGGCTCTGTTAGGAGGACACTTCAAAGAGAGATACCCTTTCCAAATGGCCTCAACCCTTGTCAACATTAACCAGTCCCCAACTTGTGTCATTAGGCTGTTCAACCCATTCACAACAGAAGTTAAATTACGTCAGGATGATGTTATTGGTAGCGCTGACAAGATTGAGAGAGTGGCGTCAGTGCTGTCAAGCAAAGAAAACGATAAAGAGGAAAACAATTTCTTTGCGGTACGCAGAGTTGTGACCAGTCAGCCGGATACTGTTACCGAATGCGCCAAGTTGCCTAAACCAAAAGAAGTAAGTCAGGTGCCCACTCATCTAAAATCTCTTTTAGAAAGGTCTACTAAAGGAAAGACAAAAGTTGAAATGGACGCAGTTGCTGCATTATTGATAAAGTACCAGAACTCAACAAATTAATGGGACTTAGGACTAAAACATCTAACTGAACACCAAATTAACACTGGAGCGGCTGCAACGATAACACAGAGGCCTAACCGCGTGCCACTCGCATACACCGCTGAGGAGAAGGGGGCGATAGAGGATCTGCTGAGAAAGGGTGTTATTCAAAAGAGCATCTCCCCGTGGGCCAGTCCAATTGTGCTGGTAGGAAAGAAAACTGGTAGTATGCGTCCCTGTGTAGACTACCGAAAGGTGAATGCGTTAGTCAAGCCGGATGGCTTTCCCTTGCTGCGCATACAGGATTGTCTCGATGCAGTAGCTGGAGCACATTTTTTCAGCAGTTTCGATCTAACCTCTGGGTATTTTCAGATACCCTTCAAAAAGGAGGTTATTCCAAAAACATCGTTTGTGTGCGAATTCGGTCAATTTGAGTTTGGCCTTAACAACTCTGCGAGTACATTCCAAAGAACAAGGGAGCTTGCTCTTCAAGGCCTGCCATGGCACACCTGCCTCGTGTATATAGATGATATTATTGTCTTTTGCACATCATTGAAGCAGCACTTGAAACATGTAGCTGAGGTCTTGTCGCGTCTTCAGAACGCTGGTTTAAAGCTCAAGCCTGACAAGTGCCACATGTTGCAAACTAAGGGGGTATTTCTGGGCCATGTGGTGTCAAACGAGGGAGTTAAACCTGACCCAACCAACGTGGCCTAAATCATAGACTGGCCAACACCCAAAAATGCAAGGCAGGTGCGTCAGTTTGTAGCAACAGGCTCCTACTACCGCCGCTTCATCAGGGATTTTGCTAAGGTGTCGAAGCTCTTGGTCGATTTGACCCGTAAAGATGAAAAGTTTGAGTGGAAGAAGGCGCAGGAAAATGCGTTTAATGCACTGAAACAAGCCTTGGTCAGCCCTGATGTGATGGGTTATCCCCGGAATGCGGGAGGGATGTTTTACTTGGATGTAGATGCATCCGGAGTCGGCATCGGCGCGGTTTTGGCACAGCTCCAAGACAACCGGAAACGCGTTATTGCGTATGCCAGTCGAGCGCTTAGCAAATCTGAAAGAAACTACTGTATCACTGAAAAGGAATTACTTGCAGTAGTCTACTATATACAGTACTTCCGCCAGTATCTGCTCGGCCGAAGGTTCGCTGTCAAAACCGATCACCAAGCTCTTGTCTGGCTTTTTAGCATGAAGGAGCCCAGGGACAAAATAGCTAGGTGGACTGACATATTGGCCACTTATGATTTCGCAATTGAGTACCGCTCCGGATTGAAGAAGGCATATTGTGATGCTCTCTCGAGATGTGAAGGGCCGAAAGATTGTGACTGTCCTCTAGTTGACACCGGCGAGCTCAAGTGTGGGCCTTGCACCAAATGTAGGAAAAGGGCAGCAGTAATGGTGGCTCGACTTCCAGGCTTACTTAGCAAATCCCAGGATGACGTATCGCAGGAAGCAGAGTCGAACTACTTGGTGACAATGGATGCCATAAGAGCGGTGCTACGATCCAATCCCTGGTTTTAGCCAGTACACATCATAACAGATGGCAACAATGCAGGATGCCGACAGCGACATTGGCGTTGTTGCTAGGGCCGTCAACTCTAGTAAAAACCCAGAGAGTGCTAACAAGACAAATCAAAGCCCAGAAACAAGGCATTGCTGTGTAATCTGGGATCGCTATTGTTAAAGAGTTTTATTTCGCCGTAAAGAAAGATGAATTGCCAGCCCCTGAAACGTTTCAGCTCGTTGCGCCAAAGATTATCAGAGAGGCAGTTGTACGCCAATCACACAACCCAGTTACTGCTGGACATCAAGGTGTTAAAAAGACCAAGGCGATGTTAGTGAGGTCATTCTTCTGGTTCAATCTCAAAACTGATATCATTCTATATATACAGGCCTGTGATGTCTGTGAGAGAGACAAAACTCCTAACAAGAAACCTACGGCTCCTATGGGGCATCTTCAGGCAGGAGGTCCCTGGGATATGTTAGGAATGGACTTTGTTGGCCCTCTCCCAGTGACACCCGCTGGTAACAGGCAAATCTTGGTGATGACCGATCACTTCACCAAGTATGTTGAGGTAATCCCCGTAGAGGAGTGCGCGGAGAAAGTTGTAGAAAATGTTATTTTCCGTTGGGGGACCCCTCTCACTATTCATTCAGACCAGGGTTCAGCATTCGAAATCAAGTTTTCCGACAAATGTGCTCTCTGTTTGGTATTAAAAAGAGCCGTTCAAGCCCAGTAACCCAAAAGAGAATGGCCATCTTACAAATGATTAGGGCCTACCTTGCGGATGAGCAAGCATAATGGTACCTGCATCTAGGCAGCCTTGCCGGAGCATACAGAGCGACTCCTCATGAGAGCACTGGCCTGTCACCTAACTTGTTGGCAACCGGTCAAGAAGTGCGTTTGCCAGCGGTTGCTATTTTCGGTCAGCCAGATGACAAGGTGGGGATGGTGGATTCGGCAGCAGCACACGCGTTGAAGCTGCGGGAGAGAACCAGGATGGCTCACGAACTTGCTAGAGTTTTCTTGGCACGTAACAAAAGGCGTAACAAGGAGATTTACGACTCAAAACCCTCCTTTACTCAGTACCACGTTGGTGATGCAGTATGGTTCTTGCGAGACGCTAGAAGAGTCGGTGTGTCACATATGCTGGAACCGCGCTACGACGGCCCATTTATTGTCACCGCAATGCCTTCTTAAATCAACCTCGCTATTCAATTGGACGCAGACGGACAACAGAGGACTATTCATCATGACAAGCTGAAACCTTATAGAGGAAAAATATCCCAGCTTGGGTGTTAAAAGTTAAAAATGAACTGAAAGTGAAATGCAACAATAGTGTAGAGTAGTTAATCGAGTATTGTGTTTAGCAAGTGCTTAAAGTTTTAATTCGTTATTCTATGACTGTTCATACTGCAACGTGAATTTGAACTCTATAAAAATAAAGTGGAGGTAAAAAAACTATGATAGCAAAGCCTGGTTTATCATAGACATGTGTACAAGGTTATTAACAATAAACAAACAACTCAACAAATCGTTATAAACTATATCACATTCATATTATCACTGATATTTGTATAAAAATCGGTATAAATTGTATCACAGTGGCGTTATCACAGATATTCGTATCGCAAGATTAAGTAAGTAAAAGAAAATTGCTAGGCAACTCGGAATTGAATTAACAAACTTAAATTCTATTAGACTCACATGGTCAAAGACAGACTGAATCAGGCATACTTTAAAACTTGAGTTTGAAAAAAAAAGTTCTTGACAGGTTATGGAGAGTATCAAGAAGCCTAGGCGAGTGCAGTACAGGTTCAAAAGGTGCCAGAAGACGGACCGAAAAGGCAGGCTTATGGCGCATGTTTTCAAGCATCACGTGCCATTCGACCAAGCGCCCTTTTCGTGTAGTTTGTGCAGTTTCCATTGGCAGACTCTGCTCGGACACATAATGAAGTACGCGCCCAACGTTAAAGAGGCGATAGCAAGGTGAATCACAGACCTCCGTTGATACCTGATCCGATCTGTGAACCCTTACACTGTCTTGGAGGCTGATAGCGAGAGACTTTGAGACTTGAGCTTGGAACAGTGCATTGAGGAGGCCGATGAGGGGTGGTTCGACGTGCAAGAAGAGACACCCCTGTTGCCAGACTGGTTAGGCAGGTCAGCAACATTGGTACAATCACCAATAACCCTTCCGTTACGCCCTGTAGCGAGCAGCAAGCAGACCATGCACAACATCTCCACTCACTAGTGGCTGGGTTGTCCCAAGTTCTGTTATGGCTCCTATTTACAGGCCGACACCAAAGGCAGCACGCCCAAGTTTGCACTACAAGTACCAGCTGTGAGCGTCGCTATCCCGACATCCGCTACACCTGAGACCCCTGCCCAAGACGAACCAGTTTTGCGTCTAGATGATGATTTCGTGGAAATTCATGGAAACCTAGATTTTCTTGAGGAGGAGCCGCAAGTGCATTTGGCCTTTACTGCATCAAGTACAGCCACTATGGCAAGCCAGGAGGTGAGGCAAATTCCAGCCAAGCAGGCTTGGCTATCCCCCATTTCACCAGAAAACGCCTGTAACGAAGAACCTAAGCGGTCCCAAGGTGGAACGGCTGACCCAGCAAAGTCAGAGAAATTGCAGATCCTTCGCAACCTTCAAAAGATGTCCTCCGACATGGCCTCTGGGGTGGAACGCATCGCAAGAGAGATGAGCCGTCAGAACCGCCTACTGGACAAACAAACCGTCTTTCTATACAGGATCACTAACGGGTTCTCCAGATACGCGACGACCTTAACCAGAAGAAGAGTCGCAAGGAAGATCGACCACCTATGAAGGGTGTGGCAAAATCTGTAAAGAAATGACATTCTTTGAATATAGTTCATATGAACAATCAGTAAATGTTTCTGTTAATACATTAGTTCAACATTTAATTTAAATATGTATACTTTAATTCATGATTAACATTGACATTTGTGAATTGACTCAGGAGAGCCAATTTTGTGTGAGGGGGGTAATGAAATGCCCCAGCATTTCTGAAGGTTTTCATAATTCTTACCTTTTTAATGTTGTTGATTTGTCATCTTAAACAGGCACCCATCGCGAGTAGTCATGTCCAGCGTTGTTTAAGTATAAACTATGCTCATCAAATTTTATTATTTTATAAGCACAATTGTATGCTTCATAGGTATTTTATCCCGGGCTTGTGTGTTGTTTCGACTTTTCATTGCAAGTGGCATTACGACTCGCGAAATTTCATTGCACTGATCCTTCAAACATTTATTCAATTTCTTACTCACTTTGGTGATTGGTAATATCCATTGCATGTAATCAATTCCTACTTAGTCTGTTAATATGTTTGCTCCTTTTTGAATTAGATGCCATTATCCCTTTGCAATCGTAGAAGCTCCTTTGCTTGAAATCACATTTGTATATGCCGTCAGCCATCTTACTTCCTGTTCGAAACGGTTAAATTTGTTGAAGTCAATGCTATCAGCAATGAATAGAGAACGGCCACATCATTTTATGGTATTATGCACCGCTCTTGTAAATTGTTATAATTTAACTGCGCCCATGTTTAATTCTTATTTTAAATCCAAGATGGCTGCCATTTGTCTATTTTACTCAGTCGTTGTTAAGTTGACGTTCGAGTTGTGGGCGATGTAGTTAAGTCGTAATGACGTAATTGACCAGTTATTTCGTCACCGTCCACTTTTTTCCCATGTATTCTTGGTCATTGGCCAATAGTTGGTCAATGACAACCTTTTGACCATTATATGACCCTTTTTGCCCCAGATTTTTGGTCGATCCCATCTCGGAGTATATAAGGAGCCGATATTTCGCTCCGAGTCAGTCTCGCTCAGTTGTTTTTTTTTTAACCATTTCCACGTCATTTTTAAACAGTAATAAAATAACTTAAGATTCTTTCGAGTGCGTGGTTTTAAATGTTGTAACTTGTAATTGGTTTATATCTATACCTATGAGTAACTATTTAAACGTAATCTACATATATTATATTAAATGCTTGTGTGAATTGATCTGTCTTTGACCAGTCGAATATTTTAATATCGTTATACAGTATATTGGAAACAATCTAGGTCTTTTAAAAGGGATCAGTGTAAATAGTACACAGCATTTTTGTTAGCCAGTGGGTGCCTGCATACATGTAATATTATCTTTAAATGGAAATAACGAATTAATAAACAGTTAGAAACGTTCATTGTCTTAAGTGATTGTATTAACAATCTTACTAAACCAGTGAACACGATTTAACTGGAACACTCAGTAGAACGCTACAATATACTAGCTACAAATAATTCGCTTACACAATCATAAAAATTTGTGACTCAGACAAATATACTTTCTGTAAAAAAAAAACAGAAACCATTGTTCATTTATTTTGGAGTTGCAATGTCATACAAGTGTTTCTACATCACATCACATCTGCTATTAAACACATTTATAACAATTTCAGTCTCGATTGTAAAACCTTTATATTGGGTTCAGTTCGTAACTAATCCGAAAAGTTCAACATGTTATGTCTTGAAATAAAACGCGTTATTTATAACTGTAGACGAAAAATGGTAACCCCTACAATTCAAGGTCTGCGAAGTAGCTGCACATAAGCCTCTGCAGTTATACAATAACAAAACAATTGTATCAAATATCTAACTTTTGTGGGAATTGGTTAAAATTCATTGTAATAATAATTTACCTTCATAAGTATTAATTTGTTTTGTACGATATTTCTTTAGCTTTGGCATGCATTATTATAACATGACTGCTTGTACGTTGTATTCAAGCAATGTTTGCGTGTAAACGTATATAAACTTTATGTTCAACAAAGTGATTACAAATTGTTGTCCCTTGAATCTGTTGTCTACTAGGCCCCCGATTGTTTACGGACGCGAATTTGGTAAAATCGGGATATTTGAGTATCTATTTGGCCCGATGTTGGACAAAACCGCCTCTGATTCTAACGGTTCTTCAACCATCTGGAACCTTCGGGGTCTAATCGGAATCAAAACACTTCGGCAAATACAAATTAAGTCGTAAAATGTTGACGCCAAACGTTTTATTCGGGACGATTTTGAGATTTTCGGCAAACATTCAGCAATTATTTGGATTGTTTTAGAACCCATCAATGTCCCGTACGCCTGCAATGCTCCTTTATTGTTTTATATAGTCGAAGCAAATAACCACTGGTAATACCTAACACGATGAAAATATCTGCAGAAATAATTTTACCACCAAGCCCATGTAATATTCATGATGTTCAGTAACAGAACAATATCCTTGACAATGCAAATACGTCAATGCAAACACATAAATCATATTTGTGTTCATAAGATTCAATGAGCCGATGGAACGCTCATGTTAAATTATTTGTTTATAAGTGTTAGGACACAATATTAATAATTCAGGGCTACGAGCGTGTCTATCTGACGCCGATGCAAAAAAATGTTGTTGCCCGGATTGGAAAACAAACATAACGACTGTGTAAATACAAGAGAACTCATTAGTTTTACATGCCACAAAAAAGCTTCATCACTCACTGTTTGAACGATAAGCAATATCGTGTAAATTTGCAAACAAATTTATTTATACACAAACGCAATACATAGTGGTAAATAGTAACATTTACTTTCCTTGTATTGCTTCAATGTAATGCTTAGCAACCAATTATACATCTTAAAATTCATTAACTCCGTCTAATTGCTACAAAACTTTAAAAACAACACGAACAACAACAGCAAAAAGAACTTCACACGGTCAATACAGCAACAACAGTAACAAAAACAACCACTACTACGACTTCGTCTTCTTCTTTCTCTTCTACTACTACGATCACTACTACTACTACTACTACTACTACTACTACTACTACTACTACTACTACTACTACTACTAATACAAATACTAATACTAATACTAATACTACTTCTACTACTACTTCTACTACTACTACCACTACTGCTACTACTACTACTTCTACTACTACTACAACTACTTCTACTACAACTACTACAACTGCTACTACTGCTGCTGCTACTGCTACTGCTACTGCAACTGCTACTGCAACTGCTACTGCTACTGCTACTGCTACTGCTACTGCTTCTGCTACTGCTACAGTTACTGCTGCTGCTGCTACTCCATCTGTTACTGCTACTGCTGCTGCTACTGCTACTGCTTCTGCTACTGCTACTGCTATTGCTACTGCTACCGCTACTGCTACTGCGACAGCTCCTGCGACTGCTACTGCTACTGCTACCACTTCTACTACTACAACAAAAACAACTACTACTACTACTACTGCTAATGATATTACTACTTCTGAAATAGTTGCGTTTTTTTTTCTAACGTCTATTCGACTTTGTTAAAACCGAATGATAAAAAAAAACTAAAAATATCATTCGACCCTTCAATGTTAAATTATTCATTGAAAAGGATATCATGGACTTTTCCAAGAACAGTATTTCATAAACTTGTTTGCCTTTATTACTCAATGGAAAATAATCGCTCCAGCCAATTGCGAGGGCTGTTCCACAATATCGTAGAGAAATGTGGCACATGAGTGTTAATAAAATCTAAGTGAAATATCACTTACACATTTCTCATTTTGAGCGGAAAAAACGAGCTATGAAATACGTTTACATTGTTAAATACTTAGTGATAAGGCAACGAGGATTGGACCGGATCGCGTTAATTAATATTTCATAAAATGTATGTATGGTAAAATAAAATGTAAAAAATGTAAATAAATAAAACTCGACTTTTAGCAAATAAAAAAATGGCAACCGAAGTAGAAGGGGCGGCGAAAGATGATAATCATTGACTACTGCTCGAGTCAAAAGTGGCGTATACATATGCTATTTAAATTAAACAACATAAGGTATATACCTGTGTTTAAGTCATTTAAACAGGGAACCTAAACGATTTTCAGATATATGGACTTATATAGGGATAAAACGCCGAAGATAATAATCAATTAATGGCGTCGTTTTGAGCAACGGGCATTTTCGGCGACTGCTCATTCGGTAATCACTTATTATGTCGGTCTGGTAAAATGCAAGATAGATTTTATTTTAAATGACTTAAGTTTATGATAAGATTATTTTATAGGTGCTATGCCCTCAGCAAAGTACTTATCAGCATGGTGATTACTTTGAGATAAAAATGTGATCTTTCGGACGTTTGGAGTGTGACATGACGTTTGTTTGCGCTCATGGAAATGTGGTGACCTTTTTTAAATCGGCGTTGTACTATTATTTCTTGAAAACAAATGTTGAAGTTTTGCAGAAAATGTACAAGTTGTCTAATAATAAAGCTGTGTATGTTTTCAGTATAAATACTTATTGACGTTATTCAGTACCTTTTTTTCTACGATAATTAGAGACAGCCCTCGTACGTTTAATTTAGAAACGCCTATTGATTTTGACGGTAATGTAAACAGTTAGTTTCCGAACGGAATCGCACAGACACATTCTGCAACGTAAGAGAGCAGACGGTTGAAAAGCTTAACTGCAAGCATGGCCGAATTCATTCGCGATGTAAGCCGGAAGTTTATCGGACTTATACTGGTTATTTGTGGCACATTAGAGAACACTATGGTTTCAGGTAGGAAATTTGATTATCTATTTATATTTATATTCTATTAGTTGGAGTGTCCCCGAAGAAAGGGGATATGATATATTAATAATATCGTATTTCGGTCGGTCCGTCGGTCTGTACGGATCAATGCAGAAAGTTAAATGAGGTAATTTATCACACTACCCAACGGAAAGCAACACATACTTTAGTCCTATTAAATTAAGAAGAATCTGTTTCAAGGTTATTTTAAATAACTATTCACTTCAAATTACCATAATATATATATGGCCAAAACTTAAATTATAAATGTTTAAACAGAATGTCATCTTCAGAAGAAGGTTTTTATATATAATAATCTATCATTTATAGTTTTAAACGCGCATGTGCAGGTGCGTGTTCTGCCGATCATGCGCAAATGCGTTGTATGCCAGGCACATATTGCGCCTGTAAATAACGGATTGGTAACACCAGTTTGAGTTCGATGTTATAACAAGTCGTCACTGGACAAGGCAACAGTTTTATTTTAACCGCGTCTCTAAATTTATCTAATATCTCATGCCATATGCGGTAAGTGTATCTCCAGACCAGCCTGCTAATTGATCTAACAAGATGACAGGGTAGCTCCTAGCCACACTGCGTGGATTAGATTTTTCATTTACTCTTGAAATTATGTCAACACCATCAGTAAATGGTGTTGCAGTGAAAATGTACCTGCCTTGTCTGATGTTTACATTTTGTTTTTCACCCTTCATCAGATAGAGAATCACAATGTTTAACTTTTCTTCCACGTATTAGTTCACCTGAGCATATTCTGCACATTGGAAGTTTTTAGATAATCATGATGTCCGTCGTCCGTTAGTGCGTTATTGAGTGTTTTATCCGTAAAAGCAATCGTTAAAATACTTCTCTTCCCGAATCGCTGAGCAGATATTTATCAAACTTCAAAGGAATAATATGTGTGTGATCTTCTTTCAAAATTGTTGGAAAAGTTAAAACTTAAAAAAAATCCCGTCTGAAACTGAAAGGTTCAGAGGTTTCATATTTTGTATCCAATATTACATAGTGTGTTGCTGAGTTGCTCTTTGGGTTAAAATTGGTCCAAGCTTGAGGGTCAAATTTTTTCTTTATATGAATATAGTGAAATTATCAAAACTCTTCTATAAAGCAGCAAAGCCCAAAGGTTTGCAATTTTTAATGAAAAAAAACGCATGGTATTCTTCTACCAAGTTTTGGGGACAGTTGGTCTTGTTAATGTAAAATTTAGTGAATAGTCTGAAAATCTTCATCCGTTGAACCACCCCGCCATGTATGTGTTAATTGATTGAAGATTTTCCTTCAAAACATAAATCCATTCTTTTTGGCGTGTTTTATAGACCGCCTAGTGCGGATAGATCGTATCAACGCAACAAAAAAACATCAATAAAAATCAAAATGTAAAGTAATAAAACAAGTTCAATTACATGTCGATCGCTACGGGATGTCATACAAGAAGCGATTTGACAACATTTTACTACGCTGATCAGAATTGTCGCTGTAGTTTCTACGGTTGTTATATACATGAAGCGCATTAGCTAAGTCTCGATGCGGTGTGGCACCGCTTAGATTATGCGGTGTAGCACCGCTGAGATAATGCGGTGTGGCACCGCTTAGATTATGCGGTGTGGCACCGCTTAGATTATGCGGTGTGGCACCGCTTAGATTATGCGGTGTGGCACCGCTGAGATTATAAACTGGCCGATATGAAAATATTGAATTGGGTAATAGAACATGTTTCCACTATAAAAACATAGTGCAGGATGAGATACGTGTACTTTTTCATTGTCCTTTATATGTGAATATTAGAAAAAGTATAACGGACATTGTTATTGAAACTTCGAATTGTCACAACATGTCAGATACTGAGAAACTTAAATACATATTTACAGATGAGAGGGTGCTTAATAAATCAGCCAAATCCTGCTTTAGAATTCTTAAAGAAAGAAGGAATAATTTATATTCAAAATGAATTGTATATACTTAAGTTTTATGCTGTACATGTGTAAAATAGTGTAAAGACTAGTCTAGGTTTTTAGAAGCAAGTGGTATTTTAATGTATGAACAACATTGACAAGTGTAAATAATACCACATAGTCTTAGATATAATTACTAATTTTAATAGAAGTAAGTTTTAACCATGTGGCAGTAAATTGATAGTCAAGATAGTAGTAGTAGTAGTAGTAGTAGTAGAAGTAGTAGTAGTAGTAGTAGTAGTAGTAGTAGTAGTAGTAGTAGTAGTAGTAGTAGTAGATCTCATCTCAATCTCGGATAGTAGTTCTGCACAATTTTACATATAAAGATACGTTCAAATTATGCCCCAGTCTTATAAAGTAGCTCCATATGAGTGGCCATGGGTTTGTGCCATTGAGCTACAGTTTCCTAGGTATGCTCCAAATGTTTCTTTTAATGTGACTTATCACATTGAATAGCCTCGCCGTGTGAGCCTTTCTTCAACTCGTCGAATAAATTCAAGTACACAATGACACTAACAAAGTAATCACTATATCCCTTCACTTTGCTTTCAGGGTGTGGATATACCTTTACGAATCCAATCGGCGTCATCACGAGCCCTAACTACCCGCAGAATTACTTAAATGGCTTGTATTGTGAATGGAACGTCAACGCACCAGAAGGCTTCCGGATCAAAGTACATACTTGACCTTTTTATAACTGTTTTTGTTTGCTTCGTGTACAAGACAGTGTTTTACGCTATGACCGTAATTTGTAACATTTTAAGCGATAACCGTGCAATGTTTCTCTGACAATATGTGTGTCGCAGTTTATATGATACATATTCTTGATCATTTATCAAAACAAACGTGCATAAAATGTCCCTTATCAGGCCTTGCGCTAATAAGAAGTGCATTTCTATCATCCATCGTTCAACTTTGAAAATGTTATTCCCCGTTCTCCACTAAGAACCTTTACAATTATAATTTACTACGTAATATGACATGCAACATCAATAATTTAATATGGCTCTATTTGGTAAGTCTAAGCTATTATATGTTATTCAGTTATAAAGTTCCACCACAATACATTCACACTCGGTAAATATATCGTGAATGTTTTTCAGGTGGACTTTACAGTCTTTGAACTGGAGGTATATAGTCCAGATCCGTGCGTAGACTACCTAGAGATCTTCAATGGACCAAGCCCCGCCTCTCCCTCCATCGGAAAATTCTGCGGAAGAGCGCTACCAAGTGGATTCAAATCTCATTCTAATAATTTATACATTGTCTTTAAAACAGACAAATCAAATTTAGACATTACCGAAACATTTTGGGGTTTCAGCCTGACCTACCTGTTCTTCACACTAGGTAGGAATCATTTATAAGAATTATATTTAATTTGAGTTGTATTTTACAGTTTTAATTATTTCAACTTCATAAGTATAGGATGTTGCAGGTAAAATGTATGTAAGGTGTCCTACTTTACGCCCTTACAGACACTATGTTCAATTGAAACCTGTTCAATTGTTCTTCTATCAATTTCAAGCGTTAAGCGTACATGTACGTGATGACGCGGTGTATGCTAACTTGTAAAAGATTTAACAACTACGATAATTTAAAGCAGCCGATTTTATATCTCTCTGAAACAGTACCAGAACTCGTTCTGTATGATCTGTGTTAACAATACTAACTAAATTTGCATTAACCGTTTATTAAAGTTATCTATGCGTTTATAAAACAATACATATGTTAATTGTAATTCTAAAAAACTTAAGTTAAACAATATAAGTAAATGGCAATGATAAGGATATCAACTAAGTTGTAATATTTAGTAATTATATTAATGTTACATACTTATTTTTTAAATGTGTAATGTTTTAACAATAAAGACTGCATACTTATTTGTGTCGTGTTCTGGGAAAACTAGGCATAATGCTTGTGCGTAAATTGTCATCCAAGATTAGCCTGTGTAGTCCGCACAGGCTAATCATGGACGACAATTTCCGCTTTTATGGAATTGTTCGTTTAAATGATGTCTCTTCTTAGCGAAAATCCAGTAAAGGCGGAAATTGTCGTCCCGGATTAGCCTGTGCGAACTGCACAGGCTAATCTGGGACGACACTTTACGCACATGCATTTTGTCCGGTTTTCTCAGAACGCGACACATTTTTCAATTGTTTTAAAAATAAAGACTATTTACCTGCTGATAAAAAGTAATTGCTTTGAAAACTACATTGAACATAGAAGTGCACGGGCCTTTAAAGCCATCAATCGTTTCGGAAATGATTTTGTCAGTTTAATCGCTTCGCCAAAAGGCAGTCGAGTACAGTAGTTAAGCTTTGTTGTCACATCAACCATAAAAGTTTATTATCAAGCTGACAGGCTGATGAAACCTTTTTATCAGGACTTGCTTTGCTGATATCTAACCTACATTAATTAATTTGAACAGGCAATGTGGCTTGTGGCTCGTGTTTAGTCTCGTTTCGGCTTACATGGTATAATAATCATGATCAAGATCGAGTATACAATAGATTAAAATAGACTTCTGGTTTCGATTATATGTTATATATTATAAAGAGCTGAAATTCCGTTACTCCGGTTTTTATTTACTAACTGAGTCATTAAAAATAAATTAAACTGAATGTTATATGCCGTTCATTGTTATTGTTGTTTTTAATTGGATATGCAATGGTGGTGTAAAATTAATGTTTATTTATACTTTTGTATTATGTTATAACAGTACAATTTCTGTTCAGTGTGTACTAATGTGAGCCTTTAAACCAGCTTCAATCCTCTCATCGTAGCCTTAATCATATCTATGTTATGTGTTGTGTCTATATATCATGTATTGTACAGGCAAACACATTGTTATTATGAATACATAGCTGTTTTCTTGGCGAAGTTTATATGTAAATATGAGCAATTAAACATGGATTTTACAGCGAAAAATAAATCCGGTCAAATTATTCAATTTAACAGTTTAGCAGTATCAATAAACTAAGAAATCTCATTTTATGAGATGAGTTGGTTTAGGTAAATAATCAAGATTATTGATTCTGTATCATCTTAAATAAATAGATTTACTCGTGTATGTGTCTTAGACACAGTAAAATTCATATGTGTTTCCGAAAACGGGTCACTTGATTAATAAAACCCATTTTTTAAGTAGATAATATGTTGAAACTCGAATGTACCTTCAGTTTCAAGTGTGGCAATTGGCAAGAATGCGGTTCAGACGAACGGATCTAGTGCGAGTCTTGCTGTGGATGGCTGGACAGACACGTGTACAGCCACAGCGTCCGTCGCAGCACAATGGACACTTGATCTGACGGATTATTACCTCATACAAGAGGTGTCCATACATTCTGGTATGACTTTACTGTTTTGCTATCTGAAAAAAACGGCTTATTTAATATCCCATGTTTTACTGGTCATGAAAATGGGTGTTCAACGTTGTCATTCAATTCATTTACACTGGAATGGGCAACTTATTTAGTTGTTTTGTTAAATCTATATTCTAATGCGTCCTAATGTTCGTGAATCAAGTATAATAATTTGGTAGGAGTGCTGCAACATAAACCGGGTCCTATTATTATGCAGCCTAAGGCAAATTAGGCGAAGAATTTAGTTTATCATTTTCGTATAGAAACACATCAGCGTCTGGCAAGCCTCTGCTCATCTCTATCTAAGCGTCTGGCAAGCCGTGCTCATCTCTATATAAGCGTCTGGCAAGCCGTGCTTATCTCTATATAAGCGTCTGGCAAGCCGTGCTCATCTCTATCTAAACGTCTGGCAAGCCTCTGCTCATCTCTATCTAAGCGTCTGGCAAGCCGTGCTCATCTCTATATACGCGTCTGGCAAGCCGTGCTCATCTCTATCTAAGCGTCTTGCAAGCGGTGCTCATCTCTGTATAAGCGTCGCGCCATCAGTATCATCTTATAACAACACCTAATATGATATTTGTCAACACAAGATATTTTTATGTTTATTGTGCTGTAAGTTGTGACGTCATACCAAATGTTAGGAAAATCAATATTTATTTGACTAAGAATCATGTTTTTGTGTAAACGCTCGTCTGTTCTCTCGAATACCCAGTCTGTACAATGCTGCTCTTGTTTATGCCTAGTGGACTCTTCCATCATTCTTCTATATTGGATAAATTTATTTCCAAAATAAGGGATGTCTAGTATATTTGTTTCTATATTTAGAATATTTCTCACAGAAATTCTTTAAAGCAAAGAGCATAGACCCTGATGAGACGCCGCATTATGCGGCGTCTCATCTAGGTCTTCGCTGTTTGCCAAGGCCTTTTTTCTAGACGCTAGGCATAAATGGGTTAACAAGCAGAACTGTGTTTCTTTGGCTATAAACATACCAACTAATAACATGTTAGGGTAAAATCGTACTTTAAACGTTTCTTTTAACCGAATAACAGAGCGGTAATACAATTATATATACATTGCACGGTGTTCTATGCAACACATATTTTTTTTCTTTTTACAATTTGTGCTCGGCAGTTTTAAAACTTACAACTTCAGTATGTTAAAGACTTTTGTTCGCAAATTCAGTATTTACTCAATAAGCAATTCAAAGTTTAAATAACTTGCATACAGCGCATTTATTTTACAGCATATGAAGCTAAATCCTATACCATCGAAATGGGACTTGCACTTGGGAAGTACGAGGAAGACAACATCCTGAACCCAACAACATCCAGCCCAGCCACATGGAGACCCGCCAGCAACGGTCCGTACAAACATGTCAGAATTAAAGCGAATCCGCAAACTTCTCCTCTGAAACTCTGCGAGGTCCAGATCAAGGGATCGCCACAACCAAGGACACCTCGTAAGTTAATGCCATAGCTAAAACCATGAAAAGTATTTTTTCTGGCCAACTAAATGTGATTTAAATCACTGCCTTTTATCTATTTGTGTCGTGTTCTGAGAAAACTGGGCAAAATGCTTTTGCGTTCATTGTCATCCCAGATTAGCCTTTGCAGTCCGCACTGGCTAATCAGGGACGACAATTTCCGCTTTTATGGAATTTTTCGTTCAAATGATGTCTCTTCTTAGCGAAAATCCAGTTAAGGCGGAAAGTGTCGTCCCGGATTAGCCTGTGCGAACTGCACAGGCTAATCTAGGATGACCCCTTACGCACATGCATTTTGTCCAATTTTCTCAGAACACGACACATATATGCAGCATCCCGATGGACTTGACATAGCCATATTTCCTAGTCGATATACTCCAATTATTTTTATGATGTAATTGCCTTTTTTTCATTACAATTTTGACATATGTTTGTGCGTTTTCGTTTCCGCTCCGGACCTAAGGAAGTAGTAGTAGTAGTAGTAGTAGTAGTAGTAGTAGTAGTAGTATTAGTAGTAGTAGTAGTAGTAGTAGTAGTAGTAGTAGTAGTAGTAGTAGTAGTAGTAGAAGTAGTAGTAGTAGTAGTAGTAGTAGTAGTAGAAGTAGTAGTAGTAGTAGTAGTA
>VMBQ01000427.1:225000-246866 GCA_007657795.1 Dreissena rostriformis | reverse complement strand
TATTTCCACCTCGCTTCGCTAATATTGATATTGAGCGCTGTCGTTCTCTCAAAGGTTCGCCTGTCTGATATTTCCACCTCGCTGCGCTAATATTGATATTGAGTGCTGTCGTTCTCTCAAAGGTTCGCCTGTCTGGTATTTCCGACTCGCTGCGCAAATATTGATATTGGGTGTCGTCGTTCTCTCAAAGGTTCACCTGTCTGGTATTTCCACCTCGCTGCGCTAATATTGATATTGAGTGTTGTCGTTCTCTCAATGGTTCGCCTGTCTGGTATTTCCACCTCGCTGCGCTTATATTGATATTGAGTGCTGTCGTTCTATCAAAGGTTCGCCAATCTGGTATTTCCACCGTTCTGCACTAATATTGATATTGAGTGTTGTAGTTTTCTCAAAGGTTCGCCTGTCTGGTATTTCCGCCTCGCTGCGCAATATTGATATTGAGTGTTGTCGTTCTCTCAAAGGTTCGCCTGTCTGGTATTTCCGCTTAGCTGCGCTAATATTGATATTGAGTGTTGTCGTTCTCTCAAAGGTTCGCCTGTCTGGTATTTCCGCCTTGCTGTGCTAATATTGATATTGAATGTTGTCGTTCTCCCACGGATTTTTCTGTCTTTTAGTTCTGCCTTGCTGCCCTAATGTTTAGCAGTGAGATTCGTCCTTCTTTCTAAAAGGTTCGCTAATTTTTACAATTCCTGATAGTTTATAATGCATTAAGTTTTGAATGACATATTATGTCAGGTTCTTTACACAATTGGAAACAAAATCTTTGCTTTTTAAAAGCATAATTACACCCTGTTTTATGAAAAATAAATATGTTTTGAAAACAAAAGATCGGGGAACTAATCATTGATATACCAGATAAAGTTTAATACATTCAAAACGTATGCTTTTGCATAACATATAACTTTTTTAAATTTTAGCCTTCCGAGTCGTCACTGGTATCGCTATGTCGAATCCTCCTGTCCGTACAGTCTCATCTGTTAAGAGTCAGATAGAGTGCTTGTCGATCTGTATGCGTACAACAAAACCAGAGTGTGTAACCGCACAATTCGACGAGACGAGGAAGATTTGCGCAATGTTTGATGGATTCGAGAATACCGACGACCCCAGTAATGAAAACAAAACACTTGTGTTCGCCTTTGCTGCTCACTGCTTTACAAATTGATATTGCTTTAAATTCCCCAAATGAGTATTATTGCAATGATCCTTTCATCGAGTAACATCAATATGTCAATATGTCGCTATGTCGATAGAATTGTTAACGAAAATTAAGATACAAACATACATTTGCTGTTAATATACACGGTTTCAGATGTATAACTAACAGATACAATATGGTATCATTCAATAAAAATAATCCATACGTTCTGCAGTAAAATGGCATTTTCGCATGACATTTATTATTTTAAAATATTAAATATAATGTCTCTGTTAAGATTTGTTTTTATGAAACTCGCTTTGTTTCGCAACAAACGATGAAATAACTTATAGCAACATGTTTGTATAGAAATGTTTATAGAACCTTTGCAAGCTAATGAGCGTTGTTTCAAACCAGTCAAGACCATATATCCAGTAAAGATCATTGGCGATTACAATGAACATCGACAAAAAAGTAAACATTCTATCATTGCAGCGTTATTTACGCGTTTTATTTTTATTGTTTTGTATGTGGCCCTTAGAACAGATTTCAGTAAAGTTGTATAACCGGGAAATTGGTAGGGATACGAAATATTTATTTTTTCAAAACTATTATTTTAGGAACTCATGTATTTTAACATACTAATAATTAAACATGTTATATGTTCCAATAATAATTAAGAACAATAAGAGCAAATGCTGTTCTTAAAATGTTTCTTGTATATTTTACATGCATTATGTATAAATGTTTAAAATCATTTTTACTTACAATTTTCATGAAATAATAAGATCTACGGTGTTAAATCTTTTGGTTTTGTATCAAGCAAGAGACGAAGAGAATTTTCGTATAAAAATTACAATTACGCAATGAAAAAGTAAGAAATATTATCATAACAAATCTAACATGTTCAATATTCGTTCACCACTTATATATATAATTAGTTTGTGTATGCCCCCGAAGGTGGGCATCTAGTGATTGCACTNTTTAAATATTTGATTATAGGGAAATTAGTATTAATTCAATTTACTTTGAAGTAATTATGCTGCGTTAATTGCTCAATAATAGCTCTGTAGTGAAATGTATAATATGTTTGTATTTTGTATGTCAAAATATCCAATTTCAATTACTTTGGTATTGCATTTAATATTTGATAGAGTATGAACATATGTGTATAAAACTCATTATCATTATTTTAATATGCATGATGTTCTTAGACAACGTTTCAGTGCAATATGTTGAGTTGTGTTGAGTTGTGCATTAAATTGTTCCAATATTGTGTATACACAAAGCTTTCTTGATATTCTTGTAGATGCTTTTCTGTATTAAACTAAATATGCCTGACATATAGATTGAACTCGTGTTCACTTGAATTGCTTAGATAATGAAAATATAACTTGTCCAAGAAGTAGTTTTTTATGCCCCCGAAGGTGGGCATCTAGTGATTGCACTGTCCGTCTGTCTGTCCGTCCGTCTGTCTTTCCGTCACACTTTGCGGTTAGGTTTACTTTTGAAAAATGTGGAAAAAAAATAATTTGGAAAAAGCGTGTTTCGGGGGCATATGTCATCCTATGGTGACAGGTCTTGTTTAAATAATATATTGCACAAATTTACTTTTTACATGTTCAATTATTATTGGTTAAAAATGTGTGTTTTCGTGTTTGTATACAAAATAACTTTTTAGATAAATGTTGTCTTTTAATATGTTTTGTTATTACTGATGTGACATTTTTCCAGTAAACTTATATATCAGAGTTAAAACATTGTATTTTTCTCATAATAATATAGAAATGGCAGTGGTCTGCTCTTAAAAAGATTTAATGCATGTCTATGACCGAATAATATCGTTGAATATTCAATTGTTTAAATAATTGCATTTTTATAGTTTTTATACTTTTCCCAGTATATACTATAAAAGACCATAGAACGTATGAATTGCAATCTTTAATAATAAAATTGTGTTAGTATTATAATAAATGTTCATTAATCTTGTGTTATTGTTGTACAACCGTTCGTATGTTTTTTATATATAGTATATTGCTTGTTGTTGTGCATATTTAAAATTATCTTATATATGACAAAAACTTGAATGGAAGTCTCTTGAAACGAAATTTGACTTACGACTGATATGATTTTCAAATATTGAATTGTGATTGCTTCCACGTTTAATCAGTTCATAAGCAATAAGAAGACTTACTCCTACTTAAAACAGAGGACTAAATATGATTACTGTCATAATCAGACTTTGCTGTGCGATAACATGTATCAAATCATGTTTTGTTTCATTGCTGTTTTATATCAATCCTGACCCGTTCTTCACTTAACCCATGTATGCCTAGCGTCTAGAAAAAAGGCCTTGGCAAACAGCGTAGACCCAGATGAGACGCCGCATTATGCGGCGTCTCATCAAGGTCTGCGCTGTTTGCTTAAAGGAATTTCTGTAAGAAATATTCTAAATATAGAAATAAATATACTAGACATCCCTAATTTTGGAAATACATTGATCCAATTTACGAGGATGGGAGAGTCCACTAGGCATAAATGGGTTAAACATTTTGTGATTGCGATTAATGTACTCGGCTTTAATAAGTATGTTGTATTCCACAGTTAATGTTAATAATGAATATGCACGTGTTTACCGTGTATATATTGTGTAATGAGTTTTTTTTTTCATATTTCTTGTCATGTGAACAAGACAACGCGTAACGAAATGCAGTTTTTAACGAATTATTTTATTAATGATTGGTATATACCAGACATTTTAAATACAATGTAAATATTCGTTTCAAGAAATTGTTGTTCCGAAATACAAACTACGTCTGAATTTAGTCTTGACCAAACTGTTAATTTATAACCCACAATTACATTGTAATCACGGTATAATTGTGTCATGTTCTGAGAAAACTGGGCATAATGCTTGAGGGTGAATTGTTATCCCATATTAGCCTGTGCAGCCCGCTAAGGCTAATCAGGGACGACAATTTCCGCTTTTATGGAATTTTTCGTTTAAATGATGTCTCTTCTTAGCAAAAATCCAGTTTAGGCGGAAAGTGTCGTCCCGGATTAGCCTGTGCGGACTGCACAGGCTAATCTGGGACGACACTTTACGCACATGAATTTTTCCCAGTTTTCCCAGAACACGACACAATTATGAAACGATCACAGATACAACCATCGGAATCAGCACGTTACACTGTCTGAAAATTCCGCCTGCAAAAGTAATCTAATTAGTGTGTTTGCCTTGTTAGAATTGGGTCAGAATTCATGATGAAGATTTAAGGAATTTGAATGCATATAATTTAACCGAACCTAACACCCTGTGCCCATAAAATAAGGTTTCACCATTAACAATTGTTTAAATCAGTCAATGTTATACAAGTTTGCGAGACATGAGTGAAAGATAGGTTGAGGTTTCGTAGCCATCATTGGCATATGGTAAATTATTGTTGCTTCACTACCTTTCGTTAAAGCCACACACCTTGAAATGCAGTACATGTTAATCAATACATATAGATGCAATTTGAAAGTGTGCAAAATTGTCATTAAATATATAGCCTAGTTAGCAAGTTATTTATTATTTTTCAAACGATACCGCTTTTAAACCCGAAAGTAGGATTTTTATACGGATACGTCCATTTTGAAAAACGCGATTATTTTTAAGTTTTTAAGAGCAAAAAAGACGGATTTCTACCTTGTAATCACCATATATATTCTAATTGGCATAGATAAAATTAAATCTAAAGCCTAGTTAGCAAGTAATTTATATTATTTTTCAAACGGCATCGCTTTTAAAACCGAAAGTAGGATTTCTAGACGTATACGTCCATTTTGACAAACGCGATTATTTTTAAGTTGTAAAGCGCCAAAAAGACGGATTTCTACTTTGTTACCACCAAATATATTCTAATTGGCATACATAAAATATGTTTCGTATTTATACTTAAATTTACTATGCCAAATAAGATGTGTGGCTTTAAAATTATTTAGTTGCTCTGCTTGCTTTATTGAGTGTTAAATAAATGTTTACATGTTTTAAATGTCTTAAATAAATGTTTTACTTCACTACTGATTGATGTATGTTGCTTTCAATTGATGTTGGTTCTTAACCAGCGATTGGTTAATTTTGAGGTCTTCTGCTAGTTTAAATAATTGCGACTCAAACTGATGATGTAAATGTTTTATACATAATCTGGAATAGTTTATTAAACATGTTTCGTTATTTAAATGTTTACGATTTGATTTGAGTCAACAAAAAAGAATCCTGACTAAAATGATAAATGATCATAGATTGATTTTTTTTTCTTATCCGATTCTTGCATAAAACCGTAGTAAAATACCAATTTGATAATATCCAATTTTTCAATCAATGCCATTTAAAATACGGTTTTCCATTTCAAATGCGTATGATCTTTTATATTGTTTTTCAATAAATATGCATATATCGGAATCTACAGACAGTTTGACGTGAAAGTTGTGTATATGGTTTGATGCATTTCATTTGAGACGATTTCTGTCAACGATACTTAGAACATCGGAAATCTGTTTTAAGTGTCATTTAATATGATCTTTATCTATTTTAAGCAGGATTAAATTTGACATGTAAGGTATGAGATGAATAAGACTCCTGTGTGTTTGTCTGTCATGCGTTCGTCCATCAGTCCGTCCATGATGGTACTCGATAAGCTTGGCGGTGACAGGTTAAAACGTTAATGCTAAATGTTAAAGGTTAATGCATCTGTCCTTTCGCTTTATACGTTGAGTGATTTTAAAATAATTTCAGACTATTATTTCTCATTTTAAGACAACGTTTGAAGTACGTTTGTCAAAAGTCAAAGGTCAAGGTCAAACGTTTAGATAAAATATCAAATGTGTGTCTTCTAAAGAATAGAGTTTACCAATGCAGATACATTAGAATTATTATAAACTCGTTTAAGTAATTCACGATCTGTGTCAATGTGGTATTTTTAAAATATTTATTCTATTTTCCGTAGAGTAAGTTTTTATACAACTTTAACCCATTTATGCCTCGCGTCGATAAAAAAGGGCCTTGGCAAACAGCGTAGACCCAGATGAGACGCCGCATGATGCGGCGTCTCATCAGGGTCTGCGCTGTTTGCTGAAAGGAATGTATGTAAGAAATATTCTAAATATAGAAATAAATATACTAGACATCCCTAATTTTGGAAATAAATTGATCCAATTTAGAAAGATGGGAGAGTCCACTAGGCATTAATGGGTTAAGTGTAAACTTGTGTGCATATTTGCCGCTTTGTTTTTGCTTATTATTAAAAAAACGATTTCATAACCTTGTTGTTTGTATAGTTTGTATTCCGATTCAAACCCTCACTCGAAACGTCTTGTTCAAGATATCCCATCATCATTCTAAAAGCTGTAGGTATGTCTCCCCATCCATTTGACATATTTATTCACATGTTAACCATTGAACATTGCAGCTTATTTTTAAGGGACAAAACCTGATTGGATACAATAAGGTTGTTCCAATAAAGTTGTCTTCCATCATTCATCCAATTTTATTAATGTAAATATACATGGTTCTGTATTGGAAAATATCTACAGAAATATTTTAATATTTAAATGTTTGGTTATCTTTAAATCAACATTAATATTACATCAAAGTATACCAAAACAAAAACAGTCAAAATAAGAAAAAGGCCTCTGTGCTTGTTTTGGAGAAAGTGACTCTGTACATGTTAACATGCAGTCCGCACAGGCTAATCAGGGACGACAATTTCCGCTTTTATGGAATTTTTCGTTTAAATGATGTCTCTGCTTAGCAAAAATCCAGTTTAGGCGGAAAGTGTCGTCCCGGATTAGCCTGTGCGGACCGCACAGGCTAATCTGGGACGACAATTTACGCACATGCACATTGTTCTAGTTTTAGTTACATAGACCTTAACTTTGACTTCAATTGAAACAAAAAGTTGTTCACAAACATCGCATAGACCCCTACAAAAGTGTTCCAATTAATATTGCAGTATCTTCAGCACTTTATGAAAAATGGCAAACAAAGCTTTTGAGGACAGATGGATTGACGGAGAGACATATGGACGGACGGACGGACTGAAAGAGGCAGTGAGCGTAAACCTTAAGTGATCGTAAACCTATTGAAATCGATAGGGGCTAATTACGCTTTGCTTACGGTTTATTGTGAGATCAAAAAAAGTTGTCGCCTTCTCTTGGATAGTATTCAGAAACTTTCTTTTAATGCTTTTCTACATCCTTCATGATTTAGCTATAGTATGTATAGTTTTCAACGAATAAGGTTATACAGGAAAACTGCTCGATAACAATAGTACTGTTTATCCCTTATATATCCTCCATTCATCCATCGACCCTTTTATCCATCCACAAATCCATCTATCTATCCATCCACCAACCCTCCATCAAACCATCGATCCATTTATCATTCCATCAATCTACCTATTAAATCCTTCCAATCAATCCATCCATCAATCCAACAATTCATCCATTCATTCATCCATCCATCCATCCATCTATCCATCTATCAATCCATCTATCTATCCATTTATCAATCCATCCGCCCATTCATCCATCTATCCATCCACCAATCTATCCATTTAATCCTTCCAATTAATACATCCATCAATTCATCCATTCATTCAGCAATCCATCCAAACATCAATCCACCCATCCATCCATCACGCCATCCAATCCATGCATCCTTCCATCCATCAATCTATTCTTCCAATCCATCCATCCATCATTTCATCCATCCAGCTATCAATCCATCTATTTATCCATCCACCCACATCCATCCATCGACAACTACCATCCATTCATCAATCCATCAATCTATCAATCTATCCATCCAGTTGTCAAATTTTCCCTCCCGACGGATCCCAAACAAAATCAGTATTTAAAAGCAAATAGTCAACCTGTTAATACAAATTATAAATCGTTTCACACGTGTGTTCGCATTAAAAAAGTAGAAGTAGAAGTAGTATTAACGTCACGGATGACCGAGTGGTTTAAGCGATAGACTTTTGCTCCAAGAGTCAATGGTTCGAGCCCAGGTGTGGATTACTCTTTTTCCTTTCTTTAATTTTAGTTTTGTTTTATACTTGAACTTTTTAGTTCCGATGTTTTCATTTATCAATCTGAAGAATGTAATTGCAAACTTGAAAACGTGCCAAAATCTGTGAAACCTTTTAGGTATTTTTGTTATGCAGAATGAATGCATTCACGTTGATATGTTCGTAAATTTTGTTTGTTCATATTCAATCAGATATAAAATATATTGTATACATACATTTCTATAAAAAACTATTAGTTGAGGTTCCAAAACAAAATTAATGTTCAAGTAGCTTGCGTAAATAAGGTTTGATTTCAAGCTAGTGATGGCCGTGGCAAAGTTTGTTTTGCAGTATATCTACGTATGGGGATGATGCGGTGAGATTTGTGGTTGTTAAAATGATTGTATAAAGTTGTTGATGGTAAGAAGTGATCACAGCATGTGTACATACTTAGATTGTAAACATTTCCAGTTAACAAGTTTAAGTTTTCAGAGGTATAATCTGGATTTGTCATTGAATAATATATTATTTTGAGAAAATACTTAATAACCTTAGTATCGGAATCACCCATCACTATATAAAATTAGTTTTAAAAAGATGTTTACAAAGTTGTTTTCGAACGAAATATAGTCTGTAGCAATAATTAGTGTTTCATGCAAAAACGAAAATAACAACAACCAATAGAATTCAAGAAACGCGAACATTAATTAATTGCGCAGATGAAATTCCCTTCGAAACAGTATTTGATGAAAGCTTTAAGAAAACATTTATCTTTTCCTTTTATGAATCATTTGCTTAGACAAAATATATATAAACAGTCATACCTCTTATGATCTGTACATTGGTTTACTGAAATATAACAGGATTTGAAGGATGTTGTGTCTTACGATTGTCACCGTCTGCGCGATGGCTTGGCCCTTTACGTTGTCTCCGGTCAAGGTACGGTTTATAGTTACAGAAAGAATGTATGCGTGTAAATACTTGATGCATGTATGCTAGTTTATAATTGATAAAAACAATACAAGTATTTGAACTAATGTTCATCCAATGGCATGATGCGTTGTAAGATATTGCATTATACATTTATGCGAGTAAATGCTTAATTCTTGTACACGAATGTAAGTTAATGTTCAATACAAATATATGGGACTGTCTTAAATATAAAACTATGCGATACTAATATACACAAGAATGAAAGATAATCATGACATATGTGTCATCACGTCAAATTGTGATAAAGTTAATGAAATACAACAATTTATCAAATATGTTGTATTTTACTTATATTAGCTCTACATATGCAAATGGTAATAACAGTACTACTTTGTAATAACCCAAAGTAACAACAATTCTTTTTATGAATTTAATTCTACGTTATGAATTATTGAAATCTCAAAAGAAATAATGTCGTGATAATGTTTCCAGTAAGAGACTACTTTTTCTTGTGTATTATCTCCCCTGCTTTTTTGCACGGTTGCCTCGCTTGAATTTTCATTGATTTGTTTTTAATGAAATAGACACTTTTTCATTCTTTTTTGTGTTTAATGAGTCGTTGACTGCAATCAAAAATATTTTCAAATTTATTAACTCGTTTTTCGTTAAAATTTCGTTTTTTATTTATCCATTAACGTGTTCTTTGCTTCGATAAATAAAATAGAAAGAGTTTATCTGAAGCGTTAACAACGAAGAAAAAGTTTTCAAAACATTTCCAATCGTCGGTACTCAAACCTAAGATGGGATTATATGTGCTTTACACAATTTGTTCTGGTTTGTCATCCCTAACATAGGTAATAGTTCCGTTTTATCACGATTGGTAGGTCCAGACTGTAACAAGGACTGTCCATAAGGTGCTCTGTGTGTCGACCCGTACAAAAACTGCACCGAGCATTATTACCAGAGCGGTTTGTGCCCCCAACACATTCCGCTGCTGCTACGTGAACAAGTCTAACGTAGGGGTTAAGAACCTTTATAAAAAAAATATAAAAATGTTCTAGAATTATGTTTTCAGAATTCGTTAGTAATGTACTTGCCAAATAATACGAAGTATATAGTTAAACAATGTGGTCAAATGGTGCTTTATATAAAATGATGTTTACATTTGATCTCGCAACCTTTCCACGATGATAGCCTAGCGGTCCATTCACGTCAGAAATGTCTTTTCCAAATGAATTGTTGTCTTAAGTTACCTGATGCGATTTGTTTTAAATGTAATATGGGCCGGTGCTTCACGATTTAAGATAAAATATTTCCACTTCTACATTCACTATAATACCTCACTTCGTTTTCCCTTAGCTTAATAAATATACTCCGACTTGCAGAGTTATAATATGCCGTTACGGTAAATTTACCGTGTTTTAAACAAGCCGCGCGTGTTTATAAGAATACCAACGTGTGTTTCTTCGAAAATACCGTTTAATGATATAATTAACTCATTGAAAAAATAAAGTCGAGAACAAGTCTATGCACATTTCTGCTTAATTTTCACTTAAATTTGCACCACGCTGGTTGCTTTAATTAGAGAATGTATGTTTCGTATAATAACTTTGCTGTCATTAGTCTTCATATACCAGAGATATGTCCCTTTGGTGCGCGAATAATACACCAATCGGGCAAAGCCTGTCTGAATTAAATGAACACCAATCATATCTTTGTCAATGACGCGATTAACAATTCCAAAGAAAACTATATTGTTAATAATATTCATATTATATAATCATATAATGTATACCGAACACTTCTTACCACTAATTTTTGTAAAGGTAAATTATTTGTGTCGCGTTCTGAGAAAACTGGGCAAAATACATGTGCAGTCCGCACAGGCTAATCAGTGACGACACTTTCCGCCTAAACTGGATTTTCGCTTAGGAGAGACAACATTTAAACGAACAATTCCATAAAAGCGGAAATTGTCGTCCCTGGTTAGTCTGTGCGGACTGCACAAGCTAATCTGGGATGACAATTTACGCACAAGCATTATGCCCAGTTTTTTCAGAACAAGACACATTTGTGCATGTACTTGGCAACGATTAGTCTAGATTTGTTGTAAATCATATACAAATAATGCATGCTGGGAGACTGAACACATTTTAAGGATTATGTTGCTTCATGTCAGATGCACATACTGCTAGGGAACTGATCAATATTTTAAAGGATTTATACAAAAATAGTGTTTCTTTAGATTACGTACAAATAAGCGTATTTAAAACAATTATAAATATTCAACATGTCTTCTATTGTAATTGTTTGTTTTTGTAGAATCATACATACGATAATTATTTAAGTTCTCACGTCTTTTTAATAAGAATTTGATAGCAGACTTGAAGTAGTTTAAACAGGTTCTGAAATGATTCATGTAAGTTTTGTAATTCAATTGCTTGCATTGTTTCATATATACGTGCTGCTTGGCAGTGTGCGAATGTATAGACCAACAATTCTGGTCGAACTACGTATGTCTGACTGGACTGGTAGCTTGCAAAGAATGTTGCGAAAGAAAACTGCTATGAATGTGTAAGTATACAATCTTATCCGCATAGATTTGTTTTGGGAAAAAGACTTAATTTACCTCGTCCAAAGGTATGTGCAGGTCGAGGTCATCCTGCTCCATACCGTTCAACAGATTATGTGTTAGTAGCAAAAATATGGGTTAATATTTTCAAACAGACATTGTAAAAATCCTACCACAACAATTTATTATATCATAATAAAATTATATGCAAACATAACACATATCATTTTTAACAATCTTGTAGGTTAATAAAGACAAACATCGCTTTGATACAGATGTGATACAAAAAATAGGAGTGAGGAAAAAAGGCGTGGCACCTTTGTACTTTAATTGTACATTTAGTAGCACATATTTTGTAACATTCTATTATATTGGCTTTGGTTAATTCAACGAATAGTCTTACAAGTGACCAATTTAATATATATAATGTTGGTGAGTGGTCTGTTTTTTGGATATCCCATGATAAAAGTAAAGTTCTCTTTAGTCCTGGAACATTTGGGATTTTATTTGTTCGTTTACACATTAACATATACCTTTTTATTTCAAGGAGCAATATATTGATAAGATTCATTTTTTCTATACAAATTCCAAGAATCATGTCCTGGCAAGAGAGCATAGTCATATTGCCATTATTTATTTTCAATACATTTGAAACATATTGAACAATGGTTTGGATGTACTCACAGCTCCAGAAAAGATGAGTTTAAGTTTCCTCATGTTTGATACAAAATGTGCATTTATTATCATCAACAATTTTCATTTTATATATCAGAGATTTAGTTCCTAAGATTATATGTATTATTCTAGTATGTAACCATTGTATACATGTATCTCTGGATATTTTTAAAACAAAACTATGCACATACTTCCAGTCTATATTACTATATATTCCATTCCATTTAGTTTCGCTTGTAGGGTTTTCAGTATTTGAAATAAAAGTTGTATATACTAGTTTATTATGCTTCTGGGTAAAAACAACCGAATTAAGGTAACAAAAAATATAAGGTTCATTATTGGTTGTTGTTTTTACAGATTCAAAACCTGAGTTTTTAATGAACGCTGCTACAAATCATTTTAGACCTTCGTAAAATAAAAATAAATATTTGTTAACCTGTACGATCTTCAATTTCTTGCTTAGACTTGAATTGTCCATAGGTACATACTATGTCTCTTATATATCGTTAACCAGGTTCATATATGTTTTTATCATACATACAATAAGAACCAATCTTTAGGTTGCTGTTATAAAAAAAGTGGCATGTCAAGTATATCATTAGGTTTACTTATTTTGATTTTATTTATGTAGAAACCAAAATATATAAGCACATCCTTAAAAAACCAGTTTGTTACATTTTTAACAATTTTGTCGATATATTCGATATATGCATTTCCCATATTAATCATTTTTTATACATCGAACAGTGAATACACAAGTTGGATTAATTTCCCTGTATATGTTACTAATTTCTTTATCTATGTGAGCTTTATACTTTTTTTCAAATGAGTAAACATCAATCATTTTAAGTCCTCCATCTTCGTAAGATTTGATAAGTATATTATGCTTAATTTATATAGGTCCATTCCATATGAAGTTGTTAAAATAGAATTAAATTAAATGATGAGATGACAGACACATACACAGACTGAGGAAAAATATGGAATAAAAGCGAAGCAAAGTAATGACTTTCTATAAATAAAATGTCATTTTCTATATATTTGAAATATCTTCATGAGTTACTTTCTTTTCAGTAAAACAGAAGATCCAGATTGGGATGCCTAAAACGTGACTCAACGTGTATTTAAATCATGCACTTGAATACAATTAACAAGAGAGTGTATTCGTTGATCTGTAATCGAGGTTTTATACTCCAGTAGCCCGTTTAATTCAAAGTCGTACGACAAGGGTACGATAAGATGTTTGAAAAATATAATGACAGAGCACCAACCTGTATTATAAGTTGATTTCGTGTATGTGATTACTTTCCTTGCAATCTTTCATATATGCTCTATGTTAGCAACATTTTGATCATACATGTATGTTTTTGGAATCTCAAACTTCCGTCGTAACTTAAATGTGTCGTAAATTCTGTGATAAACTATTAAAAAGAAACAATTAACCGCTATATTTTGGAGTTAAATGTAAAGGTTTTTTAGAAAAAAAGTTTTGATGAAACGATGAAAAGCATTACATTTCCATGTGTCTTATAAATTGACTTCAGACGAAACGATCATGTAATATCATATTTCTCTTGTTTTCTTAAATATGTTTTTTTTAGAATATGTGTCAAAATTGATGACAGGTACTTTAAATCATAAAGTTGATAGGCTAGTCGGAGTTGAATCTCAAATGAATAAGGCTGCTCAAAGAACAGTCGAATGATAAGTTTGATTTCACTATGCAAGATTATTATTATATATTAATTTATTACATTCAACAACTTCTAACTAGTCAGTCAGTCAATGTATTACATGTATGTTATTTTATTTTTAATTCAGCTCTATTTCCTCAAATGCCTTAGGCCTTCTGTGACAGGCATAAAAATACTCAGCGTTAACAAAAAAAAATCCCATAGTGTGAAAGAGAGATTTAGGCACTAAGAGTTGGGAAAAATAAATTAAACTTTAAGTTTCTTGACGCATGGAATACCTCCAAAATGTGTAATCTGTAAACCTGTAAAAATCTCATAAACACAAACAAACCCAAACTGTTGACAGCACCTGTTGAGGTTTAATGATGATAATTTTGGAGTTTAACCGATAAAATAACTAAAATCGGCTGAGTGTACACGGTGTTGTCATATGGAATCATTCATCATTTGTGAATGCGTTTCGAAATGGACACACATCGTTAAAGATGTGCGTCAGCGCAAAATACAGCATGTTTAGACCTTTGTCACTGATGTTACACATACACCCTCATTCTTATTGTGACATTTAACATTAATCGAGCATCATAGTAGTCATAGTTAACTTAGTGTCAATGTGATGTCGTTTTAATATGATCGACCAAACTAATTTCAAATTGCCATCGTACCCGATCATGAAATATGCCTGGCAGTCACACATCAACTATATATATAACGTTTTCCATATAATGACGAAGAATAAATTCAAATTTCCACTTTGACTCAGACTTTTCAGAGAGTAACTTGGTTGTTGCACGTGACGTCCTGATTTGATGATGAGTTTTAGCAATTTATTTTGATATCATGTGCACAAAATATTTGCCGAACACAATCAGCTACTTTCATTATACCAATCTAATAAATATCCGCATACTTAAAGTGTCTGCTATCATATTTTCTTTAAAACAAGTGTCGTACACGACACGTTTCCTCAATATTATGATTATTTGTGTCAATCTCTTCCGAAATATCAACACGCACAATAAAGTCATCTACCGGCAACCAATATGTAAAATACTATAATCATATTAGTATATATAATATTTTTTAAGGAATATACACACAATTCATGTGTAATGACCCTATCCTTTTAAGAAGCGACACGTCATCTTTGTACGAAGATCATTAGGGACTTTTTTTTATTCCTATTAAGCACTACGAAGTGAAAGCCAAGACACGATCATGTGCTTTCGCAATCTCCATATAAGGACGTTACACACGTTTAAAGAGTACCCGTTGACTTTGACCTTGAACATGCTTACAAATACAATCACATTTAAATACCTACAGCCGCATCGTAATACAAATATTTCTGCTACTATAGTGTTCGTTCTGTAATTGTGTGTATTGTCATTTTCAGCTGTCGTATAAGCAGTGCTTACGATAAAGATAATGTTTAATCATCATTGTGTAATATATTTGTGTCACTGTATGCATTATCTTCAACGAAACCAGTGTGTCACTTAAATACACAAATGAGTGTTATTACAATAAAACAAGACAGAAGACGAAAAAAGACAGTAGTTTGAGTAATATCGGCAGCGGGCCATTTATGCAAGTACGGCCCAGCTCTGTCGTATGTTATTGTCTAAATATTCTAGAAGTATTTTCATTTAGAAGCAAAAGTAATTGACACTGGCAGAACAATTAATTATGCGGGGAAAAAAATGCGATTTATCTTTTTTTAACTATTGGCATTGCAGTGAAAAATATAAGATATAACATGAATATGTTTCAATAAAATCAAACTTTATTTTACACATAAAATATACACATACACAATTCTATATCATACTGAAAAAAAATAATCTTGTAATGTATAGTATTGATGGCTAATATTGTTGGATGGGAGGAATTTTATGAGACTTCGACTGGGGTTCCTGGGGACCTAACGAGTGCCGTTGCAGTTCCAACTCCATATCAATGACGATGCTTTCATGAAAAAAAATTAACACAATCATTAATCAAGTTTTTTTTTATTTAATTGTTTCAGTTTTTTTTTAGCATTACAAATACATTTGTGCGAAAAGAAATACACGTTAAATTTAATTTCAGGGATATAAATGAACAGAAGCCCAAGAGCAATTTACGCTAACATTTATGGAAGGCCACATGATCATTTAAAAACTTTAAGTGTCCCCACCCCTACAAGAAGTGTTGAAAAAACGTGTTTGGAACTGTATACACAATGTAAGTTCATAACCATTTGATTGTATGCATTCTCATTACTTTATTATAAAGGGACTATATTTACGTTGAGTTGAATTTAGCTGGGGTTCTTTGCTTTAGACTCATTTTCTTTTTCATTGTAAACCGACTTTCACGACTAAATCGTTGGGACTCATATGGTTTATTATGAGGTTGGTCGAGCATCTGACGAATAAAGCAAATTAAACATTTTTTTCTATAGCATCAAAGCAATCTTTGTTTAAGATCCGATAATTATATACGGACAAGATTTTATACTTACATGTTCATAGCAGTTTGTTCGCAACTTTCTTTGCAAGCTACCAGCCCTGTCAGACATACGTAGTTCGACAAGAATTGTTGGTCGATACATTCGCACACTGCAAAATAGCAAATATATGCACAATGCAAGCAGTTACAAAATGAATTACAAAAATGACAGGAAATCATTTAAACACCTTTTTAAACTACTTCAAGTCTGCTTTCATGGTCTTACTGAAAAAGGCGTAAGCATTTTAATAATTCCCGTATGTGTGCTTCTACAAAAACACACAATAACAGTAGAAGACATGTTGAATATTTATAATTGTTTAAAAGACGCTTATTTGTACGTAATCTAAAGAAACACTAATAATTTTTAAAAATCCTTGTAAATGTTGAACAGTCTCCTAGATGTGTGTGCATTTGATCCAAAGCAACAAAATCCTTAAAATGTGTCTCACAGCATGCATATTTGTATATGATTTATAACAAATCACGACTAATCATTGCAACATACATGCAAAAATGTGTCGTGTTTTGAGAAAACTGGGCATAATGCTTGTGCGTAAATTGTCATCCCAGATTAGCCTGTGCAGTTCGCACAGGTTAATCAGGGACGACAATTTCCGCGTTTATGGAATTGTTCGTTTAAATGATATCTCTTCTTAGCGAAAATCCAGTTTAGGCGGAAAGTGTCGTCCCTGATTAATCTGGGACGACACTTTACGCACATGAATTATGCCCAGTTTTCTCGGAACACGACACAAATAATATACCTTGACAAAAATGGCGGTCAGGAGTGTTCGGTAAACATTATGATTATATAATATGAATATAATTAACAAAATATTTTTCTTTGGATTTGTTTATCGGGTAATCAACAAAGATGTGGTCGGTGTTCATATAACTCAGACAGGCTTTGCAACAACCACAAACCTCACCGCATAAACCCCATACGTAGATATACTGCAAAACAAACATTGCCACGGGCATCAATAGCTTGAAATCTAACCTTATTCACGCATGCTACTTGAACAGTAATTTTGTTTTGAAACCTCAACGTATAGTTTATATAGAAATGTATGTATACAACATATTTTATATATCATCAAATATATACAAACAAAATTTACAAACATATCAACGTGAATGCTCACATTTTGAATAACAAAAATATCAAAAGGTTTCACAGATTTTGGCATGTTTTCAAGTTTGTCATAGAATGCTTAAGATTGATAAATGAAAACATCGGAACTAAAGATTTCCAGTATAAAACAAAAATTAAATAAAATTAAATAAACAAAAAAAGTAATCCACACCTGGGCTCGAATTACTGACTCTTGGAGTGAAAGTCTAGCGCTTAAACCACTCGGTCATCCGTGACGTTACTACTATTTCTACTTTTACTTGTTTTAATGCGAACATACGTGTGCAACGATTTTTAATTTGTATAATTTGCTGACTATTTGCTTTTAAATCCTTTTGTTTGGGATCCGTCGGGAGAGAAAAAGCTTTTCTTTCCAACCCTAAGATACTGATGAGCAGCAAACAGCATAAAACCTGAACAGACTGCGAATAACTCGCAGGCTGTTCTGGTTTTATGCTGGTTGCATAAGCCATTTTCTCTTTGCTTCTAAGTGGGAAAGGGTTAATTTGAGAATTTAGTGGGAATATGAAATTATGAAGGTCATTTCATCAAAGTGCTGACATAATTTTAGTTCGGAATCTTTGATATAAACAGTATTGATTTGCAAACTTCAAAACATAATTACAGGGCAACATTTAAGATTTACGATAATTTATAACTGTTATAATGTTTTATGGTTTGAAACAGTGATATTCCAATTTTATTTCACTGATAATTCCTGCTTAAGAAAGAAGAACATTTGGGGTCAAAATAAAAGACTGGAGACTTTTTCCGACAAAAGGAAATAGCTATGCAATGTTTGATAACGGCTGACCTTAGTTGTCAGATAAGAACAGTGGTTAGTACATGTTTTACTCCCCATTCCAAGAAGCATGTGAGTTTGGTTTTTGGTAACCAAACCAGACAGGTGGGGTTTCTTTTTTTATTCCGGCTTCTCCTCATGATACAAGACCACACCAACATGGACAAAATTCAGTTACAACTAAACAGCTGGAAATAGCAGCTATAATAAACGAAATTCATCCCAACTTTCGTGAGTCTAGTAAGTTAATTAGGTAGAAGTGCTGGGACACACTCCAGGTCCTCACAAAACGCAGCCTCAGACGCTGAAGGACCTAATAAACTTCAAAATACACGCATATACTGTTTGGTATTATACAATTATATGTTATTATTTGTTGAAACAATTGACGCTAAAAACATTGCATACCGGTATTGTTTCTATATTTTCAAACACCTGTTTATTTTCAAATACTGTATTTCTTTTTATTTATTTTCTATTTATTTTCTAAATTTTCAGACATGAAAAAAAATGCAAGTGTCCGTAATTGGAGTAATTATGGTACTTAAAAAATTCTGTCAGGTTGCCCCAGGCTACCACATGGCCAAGCTGATCATCAAGCTGATCAACGCGGTAGGCGACGTGGTCAACAACGACCCCATCGTCGGGGACAAGCTGGAGGTCGTGTACCTGGAGGACTACCGCGTGTCCCTCGCCGAGAAGATAATGCCGGCGGCTGACCTCAGTGAGCAGATCTCAACAGCCGGAACAGAGGTGGGCGAACGTGTTGGCAAAATGATAAGTTATAAGATTTCACTAAGGAGCATTGTGGATATGGGACATTTCAACATTTGAGCCTCGCTCTTGGAAAACGGGGTTTAATGCATGTGTAGTGTGCATATGCTTATCAGGGACGACACTTTTCACTTTGATGGAATTTTTTGTTTTCAGCAAGTCTTTTCTAAACAAAATCCAGTCTGGGCGGAAAGTGTCGTTCCTGATAAGCCACCAGTGTTGACTGCATAGGCTAATCTGGGACTTCACATGAATTAAGCCCGGTTCTCCCAGAGTGCTGTTCAAAAACAAATCCTGTACACACCAGCACCGTTTTTTTTGCTATTTTTACAGGCGTCAATGACAGGTTACACTGTGTTATTTCTTAATGTAGCACTCACCATTGACAAATGGAGCTTAATGCATGCGCATAAAGTGTTGTCCCAGATTAGCATTTGCAATCCGCACAGACTAATCAGGGACGACACTTTCTGCTTGTATTGTCATAACTTCAAATTATGCATGACATTGTTAATCGAACGAACTACGCTACAGTAGACTGCACAGGCAAATCTGAAACAACTCTTTACACACATGCATTAAGCTTCGTTTTACCAAAGCGCTTATCAAATTAACCCTTTGCATGCTGGGAAATTTGTCGTCTGCTAAAATGTCGTCTGCTGAATTTCTAAAATAAGCATTTTCTTCGTTTTTTTCCAAAGAATACTATCAGAACAGCAAACAGTTTGGATCCTGATGAGACGCCACGTTTTGTGGCGCCTCATCTGGATCCAAACTGTTTGCAAAGGCCTTCAAAATTCGGTTCCAGCACTGGAAGAGTTAATTCACATGTGTTATATCTGTTTTCCATGCATCAGGGACAGGCAACATGAAGTTCCAGCTGAACGGGGCCCTCACTATCGGCACACTGGACGGGGCCAACGTTGAGATGAGGGAGTAGATGGGGGCAGAGAACTTCTTCCTATTCGGCATGACTGTGGAGGAGGTGGAGGCTCTCCATAAAAACGGGTATTCAAATAATTGTGGCCTCGGTCTGGGAAAATGGGGCTTAATGCATCTGCGTAAAGTGCTGTCCCAGATGTGCCTGTTCAGTCGGTACAGGCTAATCAGGGACGAAACTTTACTAGTATTGTATATCCTTTTACTACAGCTGAATGGTGTTTATGTCAAAATATGGAAAATAACACAGATCTTTATGTTAACAACACAGCAGAGGTACATGATTGTATAGTTACAATCCTGTACCTAGTAAATAGATTAAATATAACAATAATTCATATATTTCAATTGTTAAGATTGCAAAATAAGTGCACTTTGTACTTATCAATTGTTTGACTAACACAAACACAATAAACAGTATTTTATATGAGCAGGGCTCTCGGAAAATGTGGCTTAATGCATGTGAAGTCTACACAGGCTAATCAGGGACAACACTTTCCGCTTTTAAGGAATTATTTTTTTAGGGGAAGTCTCTTCTTAGCAAAATTCCAGTTCCAGCAGACTGCACATGCTTATCCTGGATGGCACTTAACGCACAAGCATTAAGGACCTATTTTTCAGAGCATGGCTCATATGTGTTGTTTTGCAGGTACAAGCCAGAGGACTATTACAAGAACAATGCCACTATTCGGCAGATCATGGATCAGATCAACAACGGCTACTTCAACCCCGACCAGCCTGCGCTGTTCAGGGATATATACAACTCTCTAGTACATCATGACAGGTAATATAAATGTCATATTGGGAACATTAAAGCCAAGGTTATTGAATTGTTGTTTTTTGTCAATGAAGGTATCAATATTTCTCATTATATATATATTTTGTTTCATTATATTAATAACATCTAAAACTTGGAGATTATATTCCAAAGTGCTGTTTTTCCTCTTATGTTTTTTATTACTGTAATAAATACCAACGTATTGAAAGAAATAGTTTGGTATCCTTTGCATTCATGTTAAATAAGTCTCACTACAGATCATGCAATAAGTTGTGTAATAGTTCTTGTGTTGCCATGGTTTTCAGGTTCATGATATTTGCTGACTTTGATGCCTATGTTAAGTGCCAGGACAGGGTCAGCGAAGTGTTCAAGGTAATTTGATATGTTGACAATATTTATTTAAATTAAGCGTTGTTCTTGGAAAACTGGGCTTAATGCATGTGCAGTAAGTGTCCTCCCATATTATCCTGTGCAGTGGGCAGGGACAACACTTTCCTCCTTAACTGGATTTTGGTTTAGAAGAGACTTCCTTCAAACAATAAATTCCATTAAAGCGGAAATTGTTGTCTTTGATTAGCTTGTGTTGACTTCACAGGCTTATATGGGACGACGCTTTATGCCCATGCATTAAGCCCATTTTTGTTGTCCTTGTAGGACCAGATGAAATGGTCCAAGATGTGTCTACACAACATAGCATCGTCGGGCAAGTTCTCCAGTGACCGCACTATATCTGATTATGCCCGGGACATTTGGGGCACGGAGCCCACCGAGTTCAAGCTTCCAGCGCCCCATGAAAGACCGCTCGAATACGACGATAGCAACAACGCGCCGCCCAAAAAATGAGCGTTACATGATATAGGTTATAGGAATTAGTTAGTGAA
>VMBQ01000427.1:192966-223531 GCA_007657795.1 Dreissena rostriformis | reverse complement strand
CATGTACAATGTGAATCTAAATTTAGTTTTAGTGCAGATTCGTTCATACGACACAAAGACACAATTTTGTTTCCTTACAAATACGAGTAAAAGTGTCGGCATCGGCTTTAACCAGCGCTAACTTGTCTTTGCTGCATTTTATGAAATTCGTCTTCAAAGTATAATTTTTATTGCCTATTTTGAGTCATCGTAACATAATTTAATCAATATATTAAAATTTAACACATGTAAAAATCGTACAGTCCCGCTTTAAGTTGGCTGTTATACTTTTTATAATAGGAAATCATCAAGACTGTCAAAAGTATGATGTTTCTTCCATTCAGTCAATCTCTTATTTGTTTGGCATTTATTGACTATGCTTTACTTTTAATTTTTACCTTCCTTTATGATTTGTGTTTATCTATACTTAAATATCTTCCATGTTGATTTGTGTTTTTCTACACTTAAAACTACAGTAATTTTGTGTATCTCTTTAAACTTTTTTTTTATTTCTTACAAAGGAAAACACTTAATTTTGATGATTGCCATATAGACCACTTGAATGGATGTAAGACAATTGGAGCATGAACAACAGTAAGTGAATTAAAAAAAACTCATTTTTTACTGTTAATGTACCAAGTTAAAACAAAAGTTAAAAAAAAAACACACACGCTTAAATCTGTTTGACTTTGTATGGCGATAAGATTTCTGTTAATTGTATGTATTTTTGTAAGCATTTTTTAATCTTTATTTAGCCCCAAGACATGGGATTGTTGTTACAATATGTAAAATAAAATTGAAATCTTTATTTTCTTGTTTTTCTGTTGTGTTTAGTTACTATATATTGTTATTTTTTATCAACTGTTAAGGATATTACTGTACACGAAATTAACAGTTGATTTGTTATACAGCCCTGTTATCCAACGTTTATGTGTTATGTATATTATGTAGGATATCTGACACTGGATTTGAACAAAAAGTTTAGTTTTTCATAAATTTGGCGCGAACACTAGGTGTTTTTGTTAATCACAGACATACCCTCATGTTGACAGAACACTTTAATCTAGATGACTTCTTTTCCCACAAAAACCATCACTGAAAGTGACAAGCAATCCTGGACGTAAATAAACCTGCAGGGACGATCCTTACATGACTGGCCTGAAAGGGGGGAAGGTGGGTAAGATCTCAATAAGCATTAACTTAGCGATGTGTTCGTTCTTTCGTTCATTCATTCATTCAATAAATCATTCTTTTCATGCAAGAACATGCATCAAACGAATGTTGCCATACAGACCGCGTGTGAGAATATTAAAGGCCCTTTTAAGCCATCTACATCAGCAAATCAAACAAAACGGAAAAACACACGCACAACCCAGCAGAGCGCGTTTTGATCGTGTGCGTTGGCAGTAAACTTTCAAATATTTATGCAATATTTTTGCCTAAAAAAGTGCTAAATATCTTTAAAGTATTCCATTTTTCAAAAACAGGGATATTCTCCCTTTTTTTTACTTGATTTATTTACAAAATAGTATACCATGCTCACGCTGTCAAATATTTATTGATTTTGAATATTAATATTGTATGATATAACATACCTTACATCGCGTACGTAATAGAAATAAATTGTTACGTTTTCCGAAACATGATATAAAATCTGCATTAACGGGATCGTATATGAAACCGGCGAGAACAAAAAAAAACATACGTTGACATTTGAGGTTTGAACTTGCGCGGATTCCCGCCCCTCCCCTTCTCTTAAACGGTGCATTAGATAAGCGATGCTGATGAATCTATGGGCTTCTGCTGGTTTAATTTGAAATAAGGTATGCATTTATGTCATATATGATCTTTGGGGTCAACATAAAATAGATCAACCGACTTACCGACGCAAATTCTTAGTTTTTGCATAATCAGAAATCCGCGAATTTACATGTCTATGAAATTGTCATTTTTGAACAATCGCGAATTTTCATCCCGGCGAATATAAATAATTGTGCAGTATTCGAGGCGTCGCTTCGAAAAGGCTATGGTGTCAATCTACAGGAAGACTTATTGGTTACTGCTTTCAAGAAAGCAGCTCTTCAAGTCAATACCGTTGACCTTTCTTTCTACAGCAAACTTCTTCGACATCCCATTCATGACACACACCTAAACACACACCATTCTCTTTATCGACGGAATGGATCCCTGAAGAAGCGCTGTTGTGAGATCCCACTATTGCTCACCATTCAATACTTCGCCACTGCTAATGCAGTTATGTGCTACGGCATCCTTATAGATTACAGTACGCCCCAATATACATAATCTTCACCACCACTGTAACAGGCGTTGCATACTTACTGTCAAACAGGACATTCATCCATTCACCATGGCAAGCGGAAGATACCTTTGCAATACAATCGTTTTAATCGGCTGTTTATAATGTAAATGTTGACGGAATACCTAAAAAGGCCAACAACCATTTTTTATGGTCATGAACAATATTACCAGTTTTTCATGAAGGCGCTGGTTAGACAAATCCTAGAGCATTCGTTCCCAAACCGGGACCCACATAGTGCTTAAACATCAACCAATCGGAAGCATTTCATTAAAATTTACCTACTTTCACATCCGGCGATAAGAAGCCGCAGTCAGATGGCCATTAACCTTCCATACCGAAGCCTTGTTCCAAAAATAAGCAGTAATTAATAATAATAGTAATTAAACAAATAATAACCAAGTAATACAATGTCTGATGCTATTTCTGATGCAACGGCTACGTCCATTGCGCTGCCTTGGGAACCAGTACAACTGTTATTTTTTCGCTACTCCGCATGATCACGTTTTCTCATTATTCCCTTTCTGCAAAAACGATTGCGCCCAATAATTTGGAGAGTGTGAGGTGGGCTTTATGCGTTAGACAATTGTGGCTTACACCATCTGTTTGCTTTTAATTGCCCATCATTTTAGGTATGACCATATATTGAGGAAAAGTTAGTAAAGAAATTATAAAAATAGATATCAAAACCTTTGTTGAAGAGCAACCAAAAAGCCCCACGTATTCATTAATCTTTGCCGTTCTTTTTAGAACTACTGCATTTATACTATTGCTCAGAAATTGCTCACTGGAAGTAGGTTTGAGGAAATATATACTGAGGTTCTATATGCTTATGAGTTTGTGTTTGTTATTTGTGTGAAATGCAAACAGAGGGACCGTAACTGTTTACGATGGTTATCCTTCGTCTGACAAAATCACTTTAAGATTATTCCACACTGTATAATCGTGACAGGAAAACATTCTCAAACCACATACTTTGGTCGAAAAGTTTGAATGAAAACAAATGACAACGGTCAATGGTTTATTGTTAATTGTAAAACATCACTGACACATTTCCATTCCGATTGGATTTTCAAATAAATTTCCGTGTACATTAGCGTGTATAGCCGAGAGCATTCGTTTAGGAATGTACGTTAGATATGGGGCCTGTACAACGTATATATTTGAAAATAGGAATGTTACTGTTGTGTCAAGGTAAATGCATTTTCAAACAACATTTTAGAAAAATAAGTTGAATTATAGTTGGTCATATGGGTGCAATAACTTCATGCAACTTTTCAATTGCATCTGTTCAAAACTTCTGGATATTCAGGGAAAGAATTCGTTTACGGATTATTGTTTAAACTTCAAAATTCATTGTGTAATTAATACTATTAACTGCATCTGGATTTATATTCAAATTTTAGAGGTTTATGAATAACCATGACCACTCCATTAGTAATCAGCATAACCGTCACATTTCACGCCATGAATCTAAAGTATGGACAACAGCAGCATTTCGTTTTGTAATTTAACTACAGCAAGGTCATCAAGTGGAAAATTGTGGCTCTCATAGATTCGTTGAAAACTTGTGCACTCATTCCGTAGTAAAAACATGTATAGCCGTTTTTGTTGGCTGAAAGAACGTCCTATTTAAGAAAAATGGAATAGTAGTTTACTTAAATGTGAATTAATAAATGATGGAATTAAAAATATTGCATAACAATGATCTCGACTCGGGGTGCTATGTCTTATCTTGTTTTATTAGAAATGATGTAGCTAATAAATGCTACGGAAATTGGTTATCATTATACAATTAAATGATTATTTGATATGAATGTATTAAATGTGCTTTCTTATTCATTATTATTTATTTTGAATTTTGTTGCTGTTAGATTACTCAAATTTCGTTAGATTTTGTTTAAATTAGTTTCAAACCGGTTTAAATGCCTAATGCGCTTTCAAATTTGGTTTGTCGATCCCGGCCTTTATACAACCACTTTCAGAAGGGGGTATGACATATACACTATTGTCGTCGTATATCCGTCCGTCGGATTGTTGCGTCGCGTTTAACTCAAAAAGTACTACCACGTAGAAAGATGATTTTTTACAAACATGTTAACTTAAGCATCTCCTTTATGTGGTTCTGATTTTTTTGTAGCTAAGAATGACATGTTCAACGTGTGTCGCTTGTAACTTATAATGTATTGCTGCTAGAAGGATAAAACTCTACCAATTTATTTACCAGCTTTTGAGCGGGCGAATTGCCATGTTTAAGTAAGGATTTTTCTTCATTTAACCGAAACTATGGCCCTTTTAGCAAAAAGCACACCATTTAACATTCGCCGAACGAAAACATATTGCTGCTACAAACATATTAACAAGCCGGTGAACGTGCGCACATACCTACTTTGGCTTTTTTTCTTCCACATAATAAGAGTTATGACTTTTTAGCAAAACATGACAGTTTATTACTTGTGTTGCTTGTAGCCCAAAAAAGGAGTGCTACTTAATGGATGGAACACACATAATAAAGAGCATATGATTTACACACCTCAATATTCTGGATCATTTTTTATAATCAAAGATATTTCCTTTTTTAGTAAAACGGCCATTTTTAACTTGTGTCATACGTTTCTCAAAACGTATCAGTGGTGTTGTGATGAAAATTTATAGAAATCTTAACCGGCATGCCAGCTAACGCACTTGAGTTTGATGGTTCATTGTGTGCACATAAGTGGAGTTTTGAGACGAAAATGGAATGTGGAGGCATCTGTGTCCTACGAACACATGTCTAGTTTCTGTGTTCAGTAATGTATTTTTGTTTATAGATATCGTTTCCAAAGTTTCAGCAGTACACCTCACTGCGAAAGAACATGCCCTCGGTAATTTGTCCGTGTTGGCCCCGACCTTCATTGGTAGGAACATAACGTTCCAGCTGAAGCAAACATCGCCTCTTTCATACGAACAATACAAAGCCTGTAAATGGAAAGTTATGTTAAGAGATCAAACAAAGGTCCACCCAATCAAAAGCGGATATCGCCTGTTCGAATCAGACGGGATGATGATGATGGAGCTTGGCAGTGATTCTGTGAATTCAAGCTGGGACGGGGCAATCATTCACGTGTGTTGTAGTGGCATTACATCGAACTACATAAATCTGACATTAAAAGGTGAGCTCAAAACGGAACAACAAATCTAAACAATTATTACAAAGAAAAAGAAGATAAGTAAATATAGGATCTGACATGAGTTGTCATATCATACCATATTTTATTAAACGAGTTCAGGAATTTTGTAAGTAAGCGAGCCTTTGACGAGCTTACTAACGAATTTCCTGGACGAGTTTAATAAAATATGGCATGATATGACAACGAGTGTCAGATCTGTTATATCACACGCTTTTAAACTTACTAAAATACATCTTAATTGACCAAACAAATGCTGATATATCTAAAAGTTGTTTTCTATCGTGACGTCATTTCATGTTGACGACGTCATTTAACCAAAATAAAGCCTTGCGATTGGTTAGTTATTGATTCAATAGCCAATGAAAACGCTTAAAAATGTTGTATTACACATGTGTAATATACAAAAATAAGTAATGTTTGTAGATCTATTACATTGAAAACAAGGTATAGCGTGTGATAAAATTGTACTTGCACGAATAAGGTCGATTTTTACATGAGATCGGAGTTAGGTTGAATTTAAATCTTATTTGCTTTTTACATGATATTACAATTGATTTTACCAAATCTATGAAAAAAAATGTGTTAACATTTTATTTCATATTCTAAATTCATTAAATATTGCCTTAAGTTGTACAATCAAACGTTCACTGGCAAGAAATGAACTTTGGAACTATTTCAGATTTGTACCGGAAATAAAATATATAGTATAACGTTAACCATTATTATAGAACAATTGCTAATACTAAATCAGACTTAGTTGGACAATGTGCTTTCAACACCGTTTGGTTCATTCACGTTAGTACTTAACGACATTTAACCTCTAACATTGTGGTGTTATTCAGTTTATTCTCATTAAAACGATTGCAAACAAATGTGAAATTGAATTGCTGAAGGTTGTTCAATTGAAATAACAACCAACTATATTTCAGGTGACTTTAATGTTTTTGAGCTTACGCAGTAAAATAATACATGCCTTCTTAAAATGGTTGTAACAAATGAGCACTTGGTAAATTTACTAAGTGGCATGAAATACAAAATAAAAGTGTGGAGCTTCTGAAGCTTTTTAAGAAATCATTTTCAGAACTGTTATAAATTTCACAGTTTCTTTGTTTCTTCTGAGCATAAAGGACCACAATAAAATGATTTAGTCTAACACTAATTTCGATAATAGTTACAAAAGCAAAGCATGTCAAATGTCTGTTTTAGTTAATCAAAACTAACACATGTTTATTTTGTAATACTGTTTTCGATATCAGATTTCAAAAATGAATGTGGTCATCTCAACGTGTTATCCTACCCAGAGGGACCAGGAGGTTATGGCAAGATTGCATACTACCCAACTGGAAAGGCCTTAAAAAATCCCGTCGGATATGCTCGGGCATGGCAGAGAGAGGGCGTTGATATACCATCTCTAGATGGCGTTTACAAAGAACAAACTGACACACTAAATTTCAATTACATTCTTATCGTCTTCAATATCACAGGGACACATCGCTACAACGTAAGATGTCAGGAACGCAATACTGAAACGAACGAAATTACACTTTTCCAGGGTAAGCACATTTTGAACTCAGCCGGTTGTACCATTCAGCGCCTAGAGAGCTATTGTTAACCATTTTACTTTTTATGACAATTTAATTTAAAAGTATTTTAGATTAAGTATGACAAACAAGATGGCCTTGGTATTACAACTTCCATTATAGCGTGGGTTTTTAACATGGACATGTTTTATGCATTGTTGTATGGTTCATTGAAAAACATTACAAACAACTGATTTATTTCAGAAGCAATACACTTTCACGCATGTACTTTCAGGTCGTCCAGTGCTTAGTTCGCTCTGCAGCGTGGACAACTGTCCCGACTGTCTGTTTGTCAAACCTGCGGACAGGCTAAAATGCATCACATATAGCACCAATGTCTCGCTTTGGATCGGCCACAACTGCAACATACACATGGCAATAGTCTGCACACATACACCAATATGACTTACAACATAAGTGAGGAAGATCATCAGTCAAAGGTCGTATGTTCAGCGTCCTATGACAACAAGGAGGTGTTTAACGCTTCTGCCCTGGTTTACGTTTACGGTAAGAAACTTTCATGCTGCCAAACATTACGAGAAACATATATAGTATAAATACATGATGTGATACTAATAGCAAAACCACAATTGTAATATGGTATTTTATAGTTTTAGTGCATGCCATTTATGTATATTTTGCGTTTATTTATTTTGTTGTGTACATAAATTAAACTAAATTAAAAATGATTGTTGAAACTGCTACCTACAAAAAACTAAAATACATAATGTTTCTTTTAATATTAGCTTAGGGGTCTGTTCTTTATTGTGTTTGTTTTGGATTTCATTATTACGACTCATAATCTGCTCGTTACCATTTAACAGTTACACCAAAGTTAACACCAGAACTAATTCTTCCAGAACTACAGGAGGGATCTCCAGTAAATATAACTTGTATAACACCACCAGGGAGACCCCCTCCTGTCATACACATGTTTTTAGACGGTCTGATTATAACTGACGTCCCTCAGGGAAACGTGTACGACACAGCAAACCGAACTTATACTAGTATTGCCAAATTAGAGTCGGCTAACAGAACGTGGAACAATAAAAAAATAATATGCAGATATTCAGTGACATATCCGGACGGTCAATACGATTCTTGGAACTCGACGACCAAAACGGTGAACTATAAATGTAAATATGATAGTAGTATATTGAATGCTAAACAGCATATAGGTACATTTGTGTTTGTTTTCTTTGATAATGTATGTAAATTAAACATTAACATCGAATGAAATTACACGACACCAAGAAACATAAACGTATATTTTGTAGATCCTCCTTCAAAACTGTTTATACTCCCCCCACAAAATCCTGCGAATTTGTCAGCTTGTTACCAACTTGACATACGATGTCAATTGGACGACAGCAACACAAACTGTAAATTAAAATGGACGACAGAAGAAGACACAATTAAAACTATCGACGTCTTAACCACCAATATTACAGACACCGTGTCTGTCCATCACGTCAATGTCTCCTCGAACTCCTCAGGACAAAAAATTACATGTCATGCAGAGTGTTTGGAGTTCAGTCTCCATCTTAAACAGGATTATATTATCGATGTACCAAGTAAGCATGTGTTTTCTAACGATCACCGACCATTTATCATAGTAAGTTATTGACGAATCAAATACAAATATATCTATTACGACCCAATAATCAGTATCTGTGCCAAAATAAGACTGCATCTCATATCAGAAAAACTGTTCAGAGATATTTTGAATAATCATAGTTTTACAATTGAAATGATGTAACACATTTAAAAATGTTTGTTAAAAACGATGTATAAAGAGATATGAAAGAGAAGAGTTGCATGATAAAGATTGTTTTGTTGAAAAATAATGAAAAGTTTGTCTGATCAAAGTAGAGCTCATATGTTTGATTGTTTCTTAACAATATGTTTGTGTTTTCATTGAATGCTTTTAGGTGCACCTGAGATTATAACCTTTGTGGTTACTTCATGCGGTCTGTTAACAGAGGTTTGCTTAATGTGTTCAGTAAAAAGCAACCCACTTGCAAATATCACTCTTGACAAACTCGGGGACCAGAATTACCGCAATGTTTGTCTAAACAGCAAAGAGTGTATTATCTACATCTCCACATCTGATATGGAAACTGCATCAACATATGAATGTAAAGCGTGGAATATATATGGGCATTCAAACACAACAATAGCAACGAATAAACAACCAGAAGGTATGGTATTTTCACATTTAGATGCGTCGTTGACATTTTCTTTCCATCTTAAGGCAATCCATATAGATAAAACACATTACCAGGAGCTGTATCATTGAAATAGTCCAACAGTCAGCAGATTTTGTTTTATAATTGTCCTTCATTTTTTCAGTTACGATTTAAAGCAAGCTTTTCTTTCATTATCATATAGTCTCTACAGAAGACCACATGCCTTCGACAGAGGTTTCGATCCTGAAAATGTCAATTATGATCGGACTAATAATCCTAGCAGTTGTCATATCTACTGTGATAATCTTCTTCTTTATTAGAGGTAACTACAATGATATTGAACTTTTGATACAAGCACTTCATTTGTATCTGAAGTTTCTTTTAATTATTATGAATTATTTAACAATGTCCAAATGATGATTCAGACTCAAACTGATTTATTGTTTAGGTCTGCGACGGCGCAGCAGAATGAGTGCTTTATTGGAACCGTAAGACACAAACATAGAATTGGAAATGAATATTATGAATTGCATTTTCAAATGAACACATTCATGTTTTAAATTATTCATCATGTAACTATCACACGTTTAACAGTACGAGTTGCTATTTTTTATTCAAGCAAATTCTTACCCTTATAACCAATATTTATTTATTTTAGCAACCATTTATATTAACTTATGTTTGCGCCAGTGCTTAAGGCTAAATAAATAATACACATTTGTAGTTAGATTGAATTTATTAGTATTCATGTTGTTCGTATATTTCAGTTCAAAAGGATTTCGAGTAAACTCTCCACAACAAGGTGATGTCCAAATGGAATCAGGTCAAACACAGTCTGATTTCTTGTTAAGTTTTGCAGTGTTAATATGATAAATTAATCGCAGTAATACAGTATTATTCACGAATGATTGATATAATANAAATTCATGTTTTAAATTATTCATCATGTAACTATTAAACGTTTAACAGGACAAGTAGCTATTGTACTTTCGAATGAACAAATTCATGTTTTAAATTATTTATCATGTTACTATTACACGTTTAACAGGACGAGTAGCTATGTTTTTTTATTCAAGCAAATTCTTACCTCATAACCAATATTTATTTATTTGAGCAACCATTTATATTAACTTATGTTTGCGCCAGTGCTTTAGGCTAGATAAATAATACACATTCGTTGTTAGATTTAATTTATTAGTATTCATGTTGTTCGAATATTTCAGTTCAAAAGGATTTCGAATAAACTCTCCACAGCAAGGTGATGTCCAAATGGACGCAGGTCATACACTGTCTGATTTCTTGTAAAGTTTTGCAGTGTTAATATGATAAATTAATCGCAGTAATAAAGTATTGTTCACAAATGATTGATAATATGTCTTTTAAACCATTATACTTTTGCATTCTACATATCGCTCCAATCATTCTGGTTCGATTATAAATGTAATAGTGTTGGCGCTGCTGCTGATGAGGATACACATATTGCTATTTTATTTGCATAAAACAAAACGAGTACTACCATGCAGTCTTAACATGTTTTTCTCTTTTGTTCCAGACCATACATCTGGGATCGATACGGTCAATGTATCCAATACTGAGAGAAATACACATGTCGAAGAGAACATCAATATATACCCCAATGTAATTGCTTCTGCCAGCATGGCAGTGGTAAGTGTCCAGATAACAGCAATGAGTGATTATAAAAAACAAAGTTATGTGGTATTGTTGGTGGGTTGTTTGCATTTACGAGTATACATCACCTTTGAACGTTCAGTATAGGTTCAAACACATGAGCTTTTAACTATTTACAATTAATGAATGCTGATGATTATAGCACATCAAATGTTATGTGGTACTATTGGTTAGTTGTTTGATTGTTCTTGTATAGATTACCGTGTTAGTTCAAGACAGGTTCACATGTATGAGCTTCTAACTACTTACACTTATTATAAATTTGTCTAAGTAATCATTATGTAAATTTTAGGCTCAGGCACCTGAGCTGAATGAACTGTTGTACGCGGACATTGACATCGCGTTTCTAGAGATGAAACAGAAGATAGTGAAGAAGAAAAACAACTACGTGCCCACAGAGTACACAAGTGTTAGAGAACTCACATCTCATGTATCAGATTAGCACATCTATGTTAATACCTAAGACAGTATTACCTTTCTCGATGACAAAATGGTTTATGTTTTCGTCGAACGTCCGTTTGCGTGACCAGTTGCCTATGTAATTCAGGACACAAACTATATACAACACAAAACCACAGTCATTGTTTCTAAAACGACGATATAATAACCATTCGTTTAAGTATTTCTTATAAAACTTTCCCCCTAATTTTCATGTTCATAACTTTGTATTTGATTTTTGAACTTGTATTATATTTACACCCAAACTGAAGTAATGTAGAATGTGCACTGCTTCACTTATGCTGAAACAAGTGTGAATGCAGCAAAACACTATATTTGATTAATATTTCAATAGAAATTAGTACCTTGTAAATATGTTTTGAGTCTTGTGTGGCTTACCAACACTATTGTGAATATATAACTGTAAAAATATTTTTGGAATTTAAAAACACTAAATCTGTCGATGATTTTGCGTTGTAAATACCAATGTTTATAAAACGTATATAGCAGTATACTTACCCTGTAAAAAGTCAGTTTTCAAACATTAATTTCAAAATATTTTACCGTATTTTTACACTAGGTGACTTTTTATCACCATCAGTAAAGGTTGAGAAAAAGTACTTTTCTGATAATGAAAGAACAACATTCACGAGGAATGACTTTTTAATACAATTTTAAAGAATTGTGTATAATACATACTGTAACAATGTGTAACTAAAGGGGTTTAAAACAATGACACAATGGTTTTGTATGGTTTCTTAAATGTTGAGTTACAGCAAATTCAGATCCGTGAGTTTGTCTGGCATCTGAAAAGAATACAACATTATATATATAGTATTACAAAATATTCATCACATGAGCGCTGCAATAATTACCTATATATTAATCATANTGCACTGCTTCACTTATGCTGAAACAAGTGTGAATGCAGCAAAACACTATATTTGATTTATATTTCAATAGAAATTAGTACCTTGTAAAAATGTTTTGAGTCTTGTGTGGCTTACCAACACTATTGTGATCATATTACTGTAGAAATATTTTTGGAATTTAAAAACACTAAATCTGTCGATGATTTTGCGTTGTAAATACCAATGCTTATAAAACTTATATAGCAGTATACTGACCCTGTAAGAAGTCAGTTTTCGAACATTAATTTGAAAATATTTTACCGTATTTTTACACTCGGTGACTATTTATCACCATCAGTAAAGGTTGAGAAAAAGTACTATTCTGAAAATGAAAGAACAACATTCACGAGGAATGGCTTTTTAATACAATTTTAAAGAATTGTGTATACTACAAGCTGTAACCATGTGTAACTTAAGGGGTTTATAACAATGACACAATGGTTTCGTATGGGATCTTAAATGTTGAGTTACAGCAAATTCAGAACCGTGAGTTTGTTTGGCATCTGAAAAGAATACAACATTATACATATAGTAATACAAAATATTCATCAAATGAGCGCTGCAATAATTACCAATATATTAATCATACTACTATAAGCATAATTATTTTAATTATGACATTCTAGTTGCCGACTTTATCATTAACCTTACAAAGCATCTGAGATCAATACAAACATATAAACCAAGATAGTACATGACAAAACATACACAATGACATTGCAGAACATTGATCACATATAATACATGTACCTTACTGATTTAGGGAATCAACCACCTCTTTCACTTAATCAACTCATCTACATGTGCTGCTGCTGCAAATTTTATTAAGTGCCATGTAGTATAACGTGTATTAGAATAAAGATAAGACATATGTACAATTGAGCCGTTATTTCTGCAGTCACGAAAACATGTGATGCTTAACACCAAAACACGTTAAATCATTCCAGAAATACAAAACAACATGAATGCATTTCACTACAAACATCAATATACAAAATACTATACCTCATGACCAATGCATTTAGTATAAAACAAATGTCATTGAACTATTACGGAATACGTTTTTCAGCATTCAAACTTTTCTGCTAACTGACCACCTGGCCAAGTCACGTGACTCAACGAAAGTAAAATAAATCAGAAGAGAAAGGTTACAGACCACCATTACAAATTCGTAAAAAAACGACGGGGCTACACATTTTTTTAGATTATAAAGATTAGGTAACGTATGTTACAATGGCCACTTCGTTATGCTTATTAACCCGATGTCTTAACGTCATTTTCTGAACATTTGTGTTGAAAAGTCTATATTTGTAAATACTCACCACTGACTAGGTTTCTAAGGTTATAATATATAATTATGCATAATCTACACAGGATTGTTGTATGTTATTGAGACTTTATTTTAGCACAAAAAGAAACCATTAGCTTCCACTTTTAAATGTTTATGCTATTAGGATGTGACACAAGGGCAAAATGTGAAAATAGGAAAATGTGTTCACACTGAGCAAATTCTATTTTTTCACAATGTTTTTATCTTTAGTTATAAAGTATTCTCAACGTTTCTTCACTTGCTTTGACAAAACATCGAAATAGCGGTGGGCTGTTTCTGTTCAACAGCTTATATTAAACCTTTTACACATACAGATGAGTTTCCACGTTTGTGTAGATCAGATTTGAAAACATAATGAGAGATCGAACATTTCTAGTTACATTCTCACTGTCTCGCAACGTATTCTATTGTCAGAAAATGTCATTATCATTTTCCACAGCTTGGGAGCCTTTCTTCAGAGGCTTTTAGTTTGCAAGCCTTTATGTGAAAAGAGCTAATTAATGGATCTCACCAACACATTGTTTATTGAAATAAAACTTTAAATTATTAACTATTACTATTTCTTTTCATTTTATTTCAAACTAAGGCTTAAAACTCACAATTAATCTGCCGTTTTAGGTCCTTACAGTTCTTGGTGTAAAAAAAAAACAAGACGGACACAATTATTAAAACTATTTAATATAACACGACTGAATGATTTCTCAAAGAAGGAAAGCTGATTTGGTCATTTTTACTATGAACAGGATAGTCCATGCGAGAAAGTGTACATACGTGCATTTGATCACTAGATATTTAGACTAGCATACACGAACAGTATGAAACGTTAGATTATGTCTTGTAAAATATTGCTATGCAATTACTTTTACCAAATGCGTTAACCATTACGTCTCTCAAGACTCGTGTAGGTCATCTGGAAGGAAATTAATTACAATAACAGAAGAATTAATACAAAAAATACCCACAAATCTTGAGAAGAAAATATTTTCAGTTATTCAAATTGTCGCATCGAATTTAACACCTAACACCAATGAGTTGTGCGCCTATTTCTAAACAAGAGGGTGCTAAGGCGCTAAACTGATGTTTTTGTTTTAATATTCTTAGAAAGTTTTATGATGAGTTAGTTACAAATGTGATTTCTAGAGTGTTCAAATGGTTTTTCTTTAGCCATATAAAGTAAACTGTTCAATGATTAGCTCAACGCAGAAGACGGGATTTGAGTTTCCACTAAGCGGAGTATTGAGAATGTCGGCAAACTCACGGACAATCTCAAACCTCATTATATAGAATATTCACATATTCTTCTTCAAACTCAGTGGTGCGTTAGACTAAAAAACTAATAAAACCAGATGTGAACACAAAATGAGCTTAATGGTCAAACTAATCGTGAACATTTAGAAAGAAATTTTAAGTGTATTCAGAATATTGGGTTAACTCATGTTTGCGATACAAGGCCAAGTGTACCTCATGAACTCAAGACCTTTGATAAGTGGAGCATTTCAGTCAACCCAGTGCAATCTCGAGTAAAAAAAGGGATTTACTGTATTATCAGTATGTTTTCTTGATACATGTTTTCCTCGTATCGTTGATTGTCTTTTTTTAGGTATAAATTTAAATATATTTAAAGACAGCTGTAGTATGAATATGTGTAATAGCTCGCATCGATATTGTATTCGCTGTTTAAATTAGAATTGCTTAAGTATTATTAAGAAAGTTGACGGTACCTCATTGGGCACTTTTTGAATATGTATACCTTGTATTAACGCGAAAATATGCATCCATGACGCACCAACTTAGTACCAGAGGAAGCAAAGATCCAATTGAAGTTTAATGGTAAGCAAGATGATAAGTAAACATTGAAATGGAAACCAGTTACGTTAGGGTGTTCCTTTAAACTAAGATTGTGTCAATAAAGAATTCTACTAGGAATTGAAAGCCTTGCTCAGCAGTTTTGTCACGGTTGTGGCAATACTTGTCATGAACATGTGGCGTCAAGGAAGTTATTTGTGAGTGGTATTGAATTGTTTATTTTAAAACCACTTAGATGTAACCAATTGTGCTGTTTTATACCAGGCACTTCCTTTTATGACTAACTGTAATACCATTCAAGAGAATGACTAGTGTCAAGTTTTTAAGAATCACTGTTACTGTTACCATATATAGCGCTTTCCGGTCTGAGACTGGTACAAGAAGGAACTAAGAAACACACAAATAAGTCGAACAGTGTATAGGTAAGCTTTGAGAACATTATGCAGATATTAAATATTGTGAAAACATATGAGCATCCTTCTGGGAAAACTGGGCTGAATGCATTTTTGTACAGTGTCGTCCCAGATAAGCCTTTACAGTTCACAAATGTAAATCAGGGACGACACTTTCCGCTTATATTTTTCGTTTAAAGGACGTTTCTTCCTAACGAAAATCCAGTTTAGGTGGAAAGTGTTGTCCCTGATTAGTCTGTGTGGACTGGGACGACACTTTACGCACATGCAATAAGTCCAGTTTTCATAGAGCGAGGCTATCCTGGAAATGACATATCTGTATCTTCCGTTCAAAATTAGAAAAGTCATTAAACAGTTTATTATCCTTTCTTCCATTTCGAAGTTGGTATAGAAATAATGAAACTCAAGAAATATTATCAGGAGAGAACATCTTACCATCAAATAGTCGTATACAATACAGGTTAATATACAAAAACACAAAAAAAAGAAGAAAAACAGATTCAAGTCACATAATAATTAAAAAGCTGTTACAGAATGATATATATATTATTGCACTTACAAACATGTACTGAAAATTGTCGTAGTGTGGACACATGTTGAATATAAACATACAGACCACAGTGCGCGTAAATCGCCAATATAAATGTTAAAAGCAACATAATCAACACTCAAGTACCATCTGCTGAAGACGGACATTTAAATTGTCCTGTGGACTTTTGATGGGATTGATTGTTTCAATTGAACAATGCCACTTCGAACCCGCCTGTTTCACTTCGTGAAATGCAATTGTCAAATTAATGTCCTCGTGTGTGGCTTTGTTGGTTAAGTAGGAAAACAAATACGCTTGAATACTTCTTAATGTACTACCTTAAAAACTGTAAGTGAACAAGTAAATCCTTTAATGTGTTAACTGTATAAAATTGTATTAAATTGTATCTTGTGTTCAGTATTAGGTTTGGCCACATGGATTCGATTTAAAACTCCAATGTCTTGCATTGACCGCTTTAAGGCAGTGATCCCTGTTGTTGCATGTGTATTTTATGTTTCATTTTTATTTTATTTTTGCAAACGTTTTTGGCAGGTAAATCTCCTGCAAATGCAGCCGAAGTGTCACTTTGTATATATTGATACGTTGTTTGTTGGTTCAAGCCTTAAGGTCAACGTTGAAGACGAGTTGGATGCATTCAACGCCAATATAAATACAAAAAAGTTAACATGTTAACGTACACAAAAGTCATTATATTACAAATGAATTGACCTAACATTTGAAATACGTGAGCTTAGAATTTACAATTATATTATATATGACGCTCTCGCATTGTTTATTTGCCCGATGATCCAACAAGTGAATTCAAACAAGAATGTACGCATTCTACTTAAACTCCACAATAATAACCAAGAGGGAAATTCTCATTACCATCATTAATTCTTTTACGTAATACACTACAGGACTATCCAAACAACACAAAACCTTGCTTTCAACCTTAACATCAGGACCCCGTTTAACTATGCTGGTAATAAGCATAACACATCAGGACCCCGTTTCACTACGCTACTCACGGATTTTTTGTTTGTTCCCATTGTATAATGCTTCTGGTTTCCTACTTCTAAAATGATGAATAAAGTTTAAAATGATTTACATTTAAATTTTCTCTCGCAAAATAACACAATACAACAACTTGGCATATAAAGTTCATTTAATAAATTTGGATGACCAGGTCGGTAAAAGTCCAAGTGAGCAACAAAACAATCCAACCATATTTACATTACAGTGACGCTATTCTATTATACAAACAGTTCTTACTTAACTGCACAAAAGGACAAACTGAGTGTTAATCTCTGAACTTAATACAACTACTTAAATGTACAGATGTAAAGTTCTTCACAGTTCATATATTTTTTTCTGAAACTAACCGAACTACAAATCTGTGTCGTAAGATGTTTGCGCAACCAGAATGATTACAAAAGTCGATCAGTTATACCAGTTGAGGGACACAAGCTCCGAACACGACCAAAACCCAAGTAAATCCTCCCCAAAAACCCATGAAATAACATATTTTTCAACATCTTCAAAAAATCTTAAACTTACCAACAAAACAACAACACAGAACGAAGAGTCATAAAGAGTGCATATTTGTAGAACGCGCTCAATGGATACGAGAAATAAACGGAAAGTAATAGCCGCCGAATTTGATAATATCTAACAAAATAGTAGGTGCACATTAAGCAACAAACCCAAATTCATGGTTGAATATGCCCTTTACATCAATACATATAAAAAGTATTTACTATGTGACAGTCCGATGTAAGTACAGGGTAATGTACGTCCCAGAAATTAAAACAAAATAGTGCCATGCATGGTCTATATGGACAAACATAATATTGATATTCTTACTAACTAATCGTGTCAAATAGATGACGTACGCAGTCTTATAATAAGGTATGTTTGTTAATAAGCAGAATTATGATAACGCAAACAATTAAACATCAGAAACTATGTTAAGAGAGAAAATCTAGTTCTTTGTAACTTCTTTTTATAACAGAACACAAACTTTAAACATAAAATGATAAAAACTGGGACTTAAATGATATGGGTTGTAAAATAACTATAAGAACAATTTAAATTGGAAAATACACGTTTGAAATATCTGTCAAATAGACATACTCGGATTTATTTAAATGAAGAATAACGATGAACAACGCAACATGAGTGGATACTCGAAAATACTTGCACATGAAACATAATGGCATCAGATGTTAACAAAAATAAATGAAAACATGGCATAATAATAAACATGAGCCACAGTAAATTGCTGGGGCACATCAATATATTGAATATTATGCTCCTCATTGGAATCTTTTAAAAGCAAATCAGCAAATCAGCAAATCACAGTGTTTAAATGTATTAAATAGATGTCCATTTTTTTACATTTATTTTTAAATTTATAAAATGTCATTATTATTTTATAAATTAAAAATGTATGCTGAAGTCTCACAATTACATTAATAGCTTAGTAAAACAGGACCTTGGTCATCTAAACTTGCACATTACATAGAAATAATACAATCAATGTAGGAAACAGAGAAAGTTAAATACAAATTGGCGTTATATTTTGTTTTATCGGTTCATCTTTGTTTACACTGTGTCTTATGAGGATGGCTTAAATTGTTTTTTGTTATTTTCACACTCGGGTCATATGAGCTATTTTGAACAAGTTTCCTTTTAAAGGACAACACTACTGAACCTCTGAACAATTGTAGGGCTAGTCACTTGTCTTCTAAGTTCTAATGTTGTTTCACTCACAAACGTCTAAGCTCTCTTGATGCCTCTCTGTCATGTTGATGTTACCATACTCGGTGACCTCACTCTTAATGTTACCATACTCGGTGACCTCTGCCCTGTAGGCCTTGAACTCCACGTATTGGGTGGGCTCGTATTTCTGGACATTCAGGGTTGAAGACGGGCCTTGTTCCAGACACTCGATGTCCAGGTCCGCATACACCAAAGTCACATTGGCGCCTGAAGGTTCCTGAAGTGACACACACATTGAGCCTCGTTCTGGGGAAACTGGGATCATTGCAGTCCGCACAGTCTAATCCGGGACGACACTTTCCACTTTTATGAAAAGTGTCGTCCATAAAAAGCCTGTGTAAACCGCACAGGCTAATCTTGGACGACACTCTAGGCTCATGCATTAAGTCCAGTATTTATATAACGAGGCTCCATTAATGATTTTGCGTTGAACGAAAAGTTTTAATGAAATATAATAATAGAATGTAGCGGTACATTAGCGACAAAAAAACACCTTATATGATCATTGTGTTTGTGTATGCAAATAATACAATGTGTGACAAAAGATCGATCTCAATAATTATAACTTCAGAACTATAGTCGAAGCACCAGTATTTTTCATCAAACAAAGAAGTTTTAAAGGGACTTGTTCACAAAGTTTGGCTTTTGGCATGTTTTGAAGTTAGTAATTAATTGCTATTAATTGATAAATGTAAACATAGGAACTAAAGAGCTCCAGGATAACACAAGAATAAAATTAAAGACAGAAAATAAAGTCATTATCGCTTGGGCTCGAAGCACTGACCTTGGAGTAAAAGTATAGCGCTTAAACCACTCGGCCATCCGTGCTGCTTATGTATATAATTTATTGTATACTTTATATAAGCAATCCTCGTTATGTCACAAAAGATAACGATACAAACAGAACTCTCCAAATTCTTCAATCTTTTCGCGTGTGAAACGCTTTATAATTTTAAGATATTTAAATCGTCAAACGATGTATATCATGGATATTTAAGAGCATGGTAAATGTTCAGTATTTCTTTTCCTTAAACAAAAAACAAACATAACTACAATCAAAATGTGCAAATCAGAAACAAATGTTTCCAATTTTTTCAATTTATCAAACTGTGAACAGGTCCCTTTTAAGTAAGCCGTAGCGACTTGTGTTGGTAAAATTGGACACTTGTTCCTTCTATAACATTTGTTATGCAATGAAACGAATAAATATGTATATACAACACTATTAATTATTATTTCTTTTACAAAACAGTAATAAAAACGGTACTTTACATTTGTACAATTGTTGATTTTACAACTATTCACCTCGCTTGGAAACTTTGCTCTTGCAGATTCTTGCTCTTTGTCACTTACGTCACTGTCAAAGTCGTCATTATCATCCGACACAGTATCTGCAAAGAATTTCATAAACAGAATGGAGTTTAAAGACGTGTCTTTCTTTATTTTGGACAATTTTTAAAAAAATCCATCATTGGTATAGTAAAGGTATGCAACGGCACATACATATAAAAACAAGACAGAATGTTAAAAAGTTAACTGCAATTTGTTTCAACAATCTAATCGGTATATAGAACATCCCGGATGCCAGTCTATAGCACATAGTTTAAATCAGCGGAAAGTCGTTTCCTGTGGCTGCAGGATTTAACAAGACAATGATTCGATTGTGCGTTCGCACTTATGGATCGTGAACTCATATATGTATACACACCTTAATAGGACGTATAGTCGAAAGCGCTAGGGTATAAGATACTTAATTTTTACACTGTTCGAACAATTTCTTTCTCATATATATATATTGAAAGAGGGGACGCCCAACAACAACATGGGTGTCGAAAGCTTTCTCAAGATACGATGAGGGTCCGCAATTCCTTACATGGGCGGCCCAAGATAGAGACCGATGGCGTTTGTTGTCGAATCATGTGAGAGCCCACGTCGACGTGCCATAGCACAGAGATATGGTGAATTAGAAAAAGAGATATATATATATATATATATATATGTGTGTGTGTGTGTAACATTCCTTGATATTGCCGTCTGATCTTGCAAAAATGAATAATACGTACCACTATTTTCCTAAATGAGAACACGCAGCTATAAATATATTAAAACACGCATAATGAAACTATGGCATGATGTGTCGGAGATAACTGTTTTATTAGCAGTAATTTGCATGTATTTTCACAATTTAGTAGACAACGATTGAAACGATTATAAACAACTTAGCTTTACATTCAAATGATGCTTACTAGTTATAGTTAATTTAGAGAAACACGAATACATCGCTCTATAATATTGCATGCAGTGAATTTTTATATAATGGTGTTGCTGTTGTAGTCGTTACCTTCTTGATCAATGTCCTGGGCCCTCTTTGCTACTCGTCTACCAGCTCTACAGAATCTAAGAAACATGGCAAACAGAACATGATCTTATGACTGATAATGCTTCTATTTGTGCTTAAACCGTAATTAAGAAGCATTGATTGAATTGGGAAATTAGTTATGATCTTTTTTAAGTTAAATAAAATGTTTGCTCACATCAGTTGAAATGTATGGTACAATGGATAAATAAATTAAACACGTTAACTCACCCTAACAGTCTGATTTGTGATCTTTTTAGTCCTGGAAATAAAATATTACTCAAATTATAATTCACAATACACATGAATCCGAACTGGTATTGCTTTAAACGTATGTAATTATCAATAAAACTGAGTTAATCGTTTGAATAAGTGTAAATAGATGGCGATAGCTTTGTATACAATGCCGTTTGGAGAAATAGTTCACATACGTTTAACAAGAATGAAAGAGGCTGCCACTGCGACTATTAATACTGATGTAAAAACCAGCGTGTAGGTCACAGCAGTTGATGAATCCTGCGATATAATTGACTGTGCCGTATCTACAAAAAAATTGTGTGAATAAAATATTAAAAACGCAGGCACTCAAACGCAGGCAAAACATACGGACTCTAACACACGCATGCACACACACACACNCACGCACGCACGCACGCACGCACACACACACACACACACACACACACACACACTTGAGATTAGGACAGAAGTAAAAGTAGCAATCGTCAGGTACTTATATGATGGTTCACTTATGAATATAAAACATGAACTGCAACTGCATGAGCAACTAGAAACATATATTAAGATAATATTTGAATGACGTGTCATAGGAAATAATGTTAATTAACGCTGAATTATATTTAAAACATTTTTACCGAGTACGATCAAAGTTGCGCTGACGTTGAAAACAATTCCATTTTTCTCCGTGAAACACACAATTAAACTCTTGTGATGTTGTTTGGTAATTGTGAAATTGCGCGGACTGTATTGTTTCGATTCAATGCTTGTTTCCATTTTTTGCTCAAACTCCACGTTTTCAGAGCCAATCCACATCGCCAACATGTGTCCATCTGTGGAGCACGTGAAGACTCCACCAAGATAGACACACACGCAGTGGTCACATTCTTGATAATGGCAGGGAGGACCTATGGCTTTGTGAGCTGAAGTGTAAATTGCTGTAAAACGTACTTTACTGTAGAAAAGAAAGACATCACGTATTATTAGATTGTATTAATTAATTCACAATGAATACAATGTATTGTTGTATTTCAAATCGGAAATGTCTTACACATGTGACTTACCGAAATATAATGTAACGCTTATGTTCATAGGCGAATTTTTATAAAGATATTCCAAAAATAATGTTCTGCGATGATCTGTTTGTATCGTGAACATTATTTCCTCTTTATTAACAACGTTGACGTTTCCACCATATCGATTTGGCCACCATTGAACTGTATTCTTTAAATCATCAAATTCCGCAGGAGGATAAAATGCAATCTGGGCACTGCCTCCGGGCTGGGAAGGGTAGGACAGAACGTGGAGAAAACCTTCCGTGCGATCTGGAGGATTAAAACCTGTCATAATTGTATTATTCCTATACATGGTAGATTATATAATTGATTCGCTCATAGAGCATAATATTATGCTAATTTAACACATGACTTCACTTGTTATTAATGCAATCGCAGTACTGTTACATATATACATGAACAAAGTTAAGTTGCTGCTGCATCAGCAGTAGAGAAAACAACAAGATCAGCTATTTATAGCACGTTCTAATTTGCACAATACAAAAATCACAAATGTCCACGACAAACATAAATACAAATGATTTAAACTCTTTGGAATATTTAATGAATTTCATAATAAATGATTTTAAACGGTTTAACGGAAAAAATATAACAGAGCTGTTTGTTTATATGAAACGTGTTTAAAATTGTCAAAACGAACACATAAAAACGACACCGCTAACGGATTCATATCGTGTAACCGCCTAAGAACGGTCTATGCAAAACGCATTTCGGGCTTATAGATTTAACAGAACCCTTAGCTTTAAACTTGACCAAGGAATGTGCACAAATAATGTATGCGAAGAAAACGAACCTCGCACCATTTCAGTTCAAATTAAACAGTAATATAAGGGATTTGGATCCAGCGTGACTACCAATACATTACATAATGACTGAATGCAAACCAGAAAAAAAGAGAAAAAAACTCATACATTGTATATCATACATTACCTTTTATTTGCAGCTCAATCTGGTTGGACTTTGTATTGTTGTATGTGAAGTAAACAGCTGAATAATTGAAGGTCTTGTTCACATTGCTTATCTCCATGAAGGCGGCTTTCCCGTTGTCAAATGGTCGGACTGCTCCATATATTTCCCTTTGGGAAGTTTTATGTTTAAATATGACTTGCAATTTCAAGTCATGCAAGTCCCTTACCGAGGCTTGATGAAACGGGATTAACAGAAGTGTAATATTCCCGCCGTCAAACACTGGAGTTATCACTGATAAATATCCCAGTGTGTTTTCCGCTGTGCCAGCATTAATCATAAATACAAACACTGCACACGCACTTTGAATTGCGCAACATGCCATCGTTTCAGGTCGAATTATATTCGTTGTGGTAAACCTTTAACCGTTTGCCCGATACTGTATACGTATAATGTTAATAACGAATGTTGCAATTGAATTTAATAAAAATAGTTCACACCACTTCAATCGACATAATTTGATTCAATCCTATTGTTCTTAACGTTACGTTTGCCAGCGGGAAATAATTATGTGGAGGAAGATAACTGTATGATTGATTCAAGTTGGCGCCCTGGGCCTGTTGCAATTTTATACAATTGTAACACAATCAAAGTCATATGAGACGAAAACGATTGTTATTTATCACGTGCCGTTGAATACAACAAGCAAAAAGCAATCTTCTATGTTAGCTATTACTACAATACATTTTCTACCGATTTATAAAAAAACATGAAATAAAATGTGTAGTGCCGTATCGTCATGACTGTATGACTTCTATACTATAGATACATTATGTGATTGAAAGCACACGCAATGAATTGAATATATTTTATAATAAATATTAATTGTTTGCAATTTTTTTATATATAGACAATTCGATGCAGTCTTCAGACCATTTGTTTATACTTAATTAAGGTGTCTAACGTTGTGTTTTTATTAATTGAAAATGCATTAGTAACTATAACACACATACTTTGATACACTTTTTGAATACAATTAAACGCAACTAGGAAGTGTATAGTTTTTACATGATCTATACAAGAGTTCGAAAAATGTACACTATTAAGACAATATCTAACACACGATATCTGTTAGATTTGTTCGTTGCTTCAGAATTTGTATTAACAAATAATGATTCTAATTATGCTGACAATGATTGTGATGATGATAATGATCGAATTATAGTGATAACAATGACGACGACGATGATAACGATGATGGTAATTTCAAAATAAGAATGTAACTGGAAGCACCAAAGTGCGATTCGTTTTACTATATATATGTACCTTTTTAACGCACAGTAATATTGACGAAAACGTACACACACTTTGGTTTTAAACACCAAACTTCAGTGCCTTTAGCGCTTTGATAATTGTTGACGACAAGGTTAGTTTACGTCTATTCACTAAAGGTGCACAAGTTCCCAGTTATTGACAATAATAATTACAAAACTATAAAACATAACTACATCCTAACGTTATCTTATAAATATGTTTGCAAGCGGATCGGTTATCGACTATAGTTTTGAAATTTGTCTATGAAATACCTAGTACAAAAGATTGAACGTCAGTAATATACTCAGGTAATTGATTTATATGTTTAAACTGTCTCGGCTCGTAATGAATAAATACTTATTTAATAAATAAATAATATGAACATTCATTTACAAGTTAAGAACGTATCGTGTGTTTGAAAGGAACAGGAACAAATACAACTTAATTGTGATCCATGAAATGAAATTCATTGATTAACATACGTCTCGGTTATAGTAACTACATTAAATTGTGTCCATATTTTAGTTAATGAAACATTCTGAATGACGAATGAAGCATAGCATCAGCGCACAAACCGACCCACCCACACACACAAGAAAGCATTCACCCACGCACACATGAACAAACACGTACACCTACACGTAACGCATACTCAATACCATATACACGCACTCACACCCATTTTAAAATTGTCTGCCTTATTAAGGGGAAAGCTGTCAGCTAATCTGGAAATTATACACTAATCACAATAATGCTAATCCTTACTGAATCCGTTGTGGAGTGTTAAACCTTATGATAGGACAATGGGGATTTCGGATGTAATTCTGAGTTATTTTGTATGTAAAACCCACCTCCAATTGGGGTCGTTCTTCTTTAAAAAAAAATTACACAGTCACATAAGTACAAACAAACACTCACACATCTGTCTTTAGCGATGATGTACTTCGAGGTCTCAAAGCGGTTTATTTGTAACCGAGATCACTATCGGATATCTTCAGATCTTCATGTGCCGCATGATAAACAGCGGTGGAAGATGTTTGACTGAGATTAGAGAGATAGTAAATGGTGACTTGAGATTCGGTTTCTGCTGTGGTGATGTGTTCCAAGGGGCATATTTGTGGTAGAATGACTTCAGGATATTTAAAAATTCTCATACGCCACCAGAGTTTCGAGTAAAATGGTATGGCTATGTGTTCAATTCATTCGACATTAATTTGTTTCATTAATGGAACTGTCTTTTTATGTTCCAGAACGTGTCTCTGCCATTGTTGAAGCCAACCATCCTTGGTAACACAGCCGCGCACTTAGAGCACTTCGACGACTGCACATGGAAAGTCATAGTTGATGCCAAGACAACCCTCCAGATAGTCAATACCGGATCTAGCCAGTTCTAGTCCTACGGGATGAAGTAGATGGAGCCGGATAGAGCGAGTGTAAATAGGAGCTGCAACAAGGCTTTGATACACACGGACTGCAAACATCTGGTGGCGGACATTGTCAAACTGAATTACAAGGTTTGCTTGAATAAGGTTTCGCGATTAAGATTTAAGACATTTTAAATCTTACTGTGTCATGGAACAATCCATTAACTAGCGTTTCTGACTCCAAAATAATTATAACAATAGCTATCCTTGCAAAAAAGGTGAACTTTAACGATAGATTTCTGTGAGTTGTTGAGGGATATCGAACCGAAGGTTTTGATACATAATTGTGTTTTATCTGCTGTCTGATGTTAATATGAATATCAATAAATATACTCAATTACTGAAAAATAATAAAAATAAATGGATAATAAAGCGTGTACACTCAACTCAACATTTTATCACAATTGAACTTTCTTTAAATAAGTGTCCAGTGTCGGCTTCTTTTAATCTCGTTTGTAATGTCATGGATCCGATCAAACGTTAACATCAAAAACAGTTCTTGGTAATTTTTTGCAGTAACACATGTATTACACGTGCTGTATGACGTGGTGCTCAAATACAAAGCTTTCTTAAAGATATACCAGTCTGCACTAGTTTAATAGCGCGACCACAGAGAGATTTTTGTAATCGTGGTTAATTGTAAAAAAAATATGAACATGCACCAATTTGTGTTGAAAATTTAAAATATAAACAATTGAAATAACTGTATGATTTCAGGATTATAATCTTTATTTATGTTCATTTTTCAATTTCAGAAATGATACGTCTTTAAGTATACACGAGCTTAAGGTATCACGTGGTCGGAGAAAATGAGTCGCAAATCGTAAATGGGGATTTGCACGTGACGTCGCCGCTAAAGTTGTATTTGAGATATGGTATGAGAAGTAGGTAAGACTTTCAATATGAATCATAGACTGCAGTACGCCAGTCAACCACAACTACGGATCTGACCGCTCTCCAGAGTGTGTTGCACTGTGCATCTCTACCAAACAGGAGACAAGAGTCCATATTTCCCAAGAGATCAACATTCATTTCAGTGACACAGGCTAGGGGCCGTTTTGAAGAGATGTATCTTTTTCTGTCAGATGCCCACTACTATGACCTGAAACAATTTTGTCTATGGCTTACTAGGGCAACATATCTCCATACAGGTGCTTTGTTTCACTGTCTCCTGTGGTCAGCACAAGACAAAACAGTTGATGCCCTGGTTCCCGAAGGAAAATAACCCTAAATACCTTATGGAAACCCCTGCTGAGCACAATATTTGAAAATACAGGTCTCTTGAAGACAAAGCAAAGCAGGATATTGTGTCAGCAAAGTAAAATTATAGGTATTTCTGTGATAAAGACATAGTAAATAAACATAATAAAAAGGACTTTTGGTAAAAACTTCAATGACAAAAATAAAGTAAAGAAAACCTGTATCGCTCGTTAAATATATTGGCAAAATTGCCACAAACCAGCAGCAGACAATTTACTATTGGGACACAGCCAAGATAAGGAAAGATTTGAACCCTGCCAATAAGCTTGTGAAGACCGGTGTCCACATCATGTTCACGCTTTCAATTAACGTTTACAATTCCTATTCGGGACTAGTACAAACAAATAGCTGAGTCGTGACGCCCACGATAAATCTACATTGGCGGTTCTGAGACCCTCTCTGAATCACCCCCACTCACATCGACCCTTTATCCGGTTAATGACTTTAAATTTTTCAATAAGCTTACAAAAGCTGGCCCTCCGCACCTTGTAAGGTTAGAAATTGAATGTTATATTAACACTAAGTTTGCTTAGTATTTAAAAATCTATACGTAAAATATCCTAACTCTAAAAAAGAAGCTTCCGTATTTGGAATTCCTTCCAAAACTATAAACACGAATACATAGGCTGAGCAATAATCTATAAATATATTCGGCTGAACTTTTAGCAATTCAGCATTCTCTGTACCGGATTATGGTAAAAAGCAAGCTAAAATCTGCTATCATGTCTGACTCCTTATCAAAACTAGAGTCACTGACATTTTTCAGGAAATTACGGTTTTACATTAAAAGAATTAGAAGTCACCTTCGGTTTATGTCCAGCACACACGTTGACATTGAAGGTGATAAAATGGGGCTCAGGGTGGCAAAGGAGGGCATCAGTCAGTGGACCGGTGGTGGTTGCGAGCGTATCGGAGGTCGATCATTTTGCCTGATCATTTTTACTTGGGGAAGTAGCGTAAGCAGACCCCAAAAAATATATGCATATGACCATACATGCAATAGATCCTCAGGCGTCCAGATATCTATTGTACTAGTGTTGTACTGAATGAATAGATGCATCACGCGTCTGAGAATGAGTAAAAACTATTGCCGGTACTTTGGGCAAGAACATCTTTGGGCTAGACCGTACTTTTATTAGTTTCCGTTATGTGAGAACTGAAAATTATCATGTAAATGCTACGCGACCTTGAATTGATGGCCAGCGAGTGTGGAGGAAAAACAGATCGGCACGACAGATGAGCGTTAATGGGCAATGCTTAGACTGTTCAACACCTTAATATGCAATGTTCGCATATTACTTAAATGGAAAACTGCCGTTTCAATTAATATATATGGCGGTTTCGAACCTACATCAGAATCTACAGCATAAACGTAATATTATAACTTCGACCATTATTTCTACACAAAGAGGCAGTTTAACTGTGTGTATCGCTTGTAGAAAATGCATTTCACAGTGTATGTTGCTTTGACAAATAAACATGTTAAAATACCTATTTATCAATTAAACCTCGATTTGTCTAACCTTTGACATGCCTGGGCCAGAAAAACATTTATCTATGACTATTCTGCGATGTAATTATATGGTTCTATTGGTTACAGAGCTCTCGTACGATTTTATTTCTATATAAATATTAGTTTTAAATGACTAAACTACTTTCCCACGAGCGATACACGACGAAAATCCTGAAATAATGATGTGTTTCTTTCCACGACTTCCTTATAAGTTTGCACTGATATCTGAAAACGGTCATAAGAAACACTTAAAGTGTATTTACTCATATCAACGAACTTATCTTGTGATAAATATTCCCTATACATCCGAAGGGTGTTACGCTTTTTACTTCCTCCAAACAGTAAAGCCAAATATGCGTTGCATGTTTTATAACACACTTGTATCGTTACGAGCTAGCGTATAAATAATTTACAACCGCTGATTATGCGTAAGCTCAAATCTGAAAGATAAACCTTTGATTTACTTTGATTTAAAATAGTTCAGTAACATTTGAAATTTGTATATCATTCCCGTTTGTTTTGAGGGTAACACGTGTAATACGTTTATAAAACAAATACACTGATATTATATTTCACGTTCTTTAAAAGCCATACACAAACAATGTCAATTAATCACATACGTTTAACTTAAAACATATATTATTTGTTTGGCATATGATAGCTAATTATATGCACATCGGTGTAGCATTATTGTACAAATATTTTTACTAATAAACAAAAGAAAACAAGCGAACAATGTATTTACAGTTGAGGTCTCAGATCCATTGAGTTCAGATCAGATTCCTTTAGCTCAGATGACATTTCCGAACTCTTCATTTAGTTAAAGAATATATATATTGCACATCTAAATATATAAAAGATTATTATATACCTGTTTATATCATTTAATCAAATGTCGCTATTAAACTGAATGGCTCGTACTTAAAAAGTAAATAAAATGTACTGGTATGATTTATGTTTGAAGTAAAGACAGCTTTAATTATTCATTTTTATCTTAGAGCTTTATAAGTAACTGTTAAATAAAAATATTGACTTTAAAAATGCAGATAAGTAAGATTGGGTTTCAATAATTCAACCTTTTATATAATATCTTGTTCTGATTTACTATGCAGACCATGCAATAGAGCAAGACTTGATAAATGACCATTTACAACCGCACATGGGCCATTTAATTCAAATGCTGTAACATTTTACTACTACTACTACTGCGACTACTACTACTACTACCACTACTTCTACTACTACTACTACTACTACTACTACTACTACTACTACTACTACTACTACTACTACTACTACTACTACTACTACTACTTCTACTACTACTACTACTACTACTACTAC
>VMBQ01000427.1:168758-192116 GCA_007657795.1 Dreissena rostriformis | reverse complement strand
CACCAAAAAAAAAAAAAAAAAAAAAAAAAAAAATTAGTACTAAGAACTCTATGACTTTTTATAATATAATATATACATATTATATAAAACACGGCTCAATTAAACATTAAGAGTCTTTATAAAAATAGGGAGCCTGATTAATTTACATTGCTTGCATGTAACAAATATGTAAAACACACACATAAAAAGCAAAACATAAGGGTAGACATAAGGAAGCAAAACAGGGATAACCACTAGATAAGCTCAAAACGGTACAAAATTTATAACTATCCGTTATCAGTTAGCTCGTGTCAATACTGCCAAATATTGTAATGTTAATTTGTGCCATGACTGGCATATTCGTGACAATCTCGTGTGGGTTGAGAGGCCTTGTTTATTGAGGCATTTATTATCTTATGTACATATTTGTAAGTTTTTTGAGTGTTTAAATAGTTCTTCAAAGAAATGTTTTTATTGTATTCGTACGTGATTTATTCGCGTGATTTCATTAATCCGACTGGTTGTAAAATATTCACTTCATAACAGTTGAAGTGTTTGTCATCCAATTTGACATTTTGATCAACATAAAACTTAATATCAGATAAAAGACCTTGCTAGTGCATAGCGAGAAATAAACATGTTCCCACCAGCTTATCAAGGTGTTTAAGTATTTTAACGCCAAAGTTGGTCATTTTTCCATAGACGAGAATGTCATGTTTGGGTTATTTTACATTTTACAACGACCCGTGACTTATATACAGACAAAGATGGAAAATGGCGGAGCATAAATTTATGAAATCGTTCCGGATTTACAAAAGACCGTTTATTTAAATGCTCGTTCTTAAACGCGTCATTTAAACTTGACAACAAATTATGTGTGCATTGTGCTATTGCCTTCGGGTTTTAATTCATGCGCATCGGAACCCCACACCGTAGTTATAACCGCAATAGTCAACACTTAGCCAAAATATATTGCTTAAACAAATCATTTGCAGAAGACGTATGTTTAATATGTAAGCTTGTAAAACATAGAATTACACGGGCTTCCAGACCAGAGTTTAATAGTAGGTCACATGTGATCAAAAGCTAAGTTAGAATTTCAAATGAGTGTTGAAGTGTGTGAAAACTCTTTCAGTAATTCAACTGCCCAATCGCCACGCACTTTGGTCATTACAATTTTCCAAGTCATAACTCGACCTAATTCGACACTGGTTCATGATGGGTCAAATACTATGTCTTGTTGTCAAATAAAAGGCAAAGCTTGTGCAAACTCTTGATACAACATTTACCTTTAGAAGCCACATGTATCGCTCAATTATTAATACACTGAGTGGTGAAGAATTCGTCCACAAGCTCAAATGAAACACACAAAATACAGTTTGTAAACATTCTAAATATCCAATTTATTTCCCGGTCTTCATGAAACTTGGTAAGAACATTTATCCGAATAAAATTGCAGCGGAGTTCGAAACTGGGTCAAGTGGGATCAACAATAAGGTAACTAGAAAAACATAGAGAAAGTTGTGAAAACTATAGAGGCTACATTTATTGCAAAATCTTCATGAAACTTGGCCACAAGATTTGTCCCCTTTATATCGCGGCCGAGCTTGAAACAGCGTCCCGTGGAGTCAACCTAGTTCAAATGAAAGAATCACTTTGTGAGTACTCTAAAACCCGCATTTATTGCCTAAACTATTAAAAACTTTTGTCAGAACATTTGTTGCACATATATCTCAGTCGACTTGAAATCTGGGTCACGTTGAGACGTCAAATGAAAGAAAAAAATTGTGTACACTATAGAGGCCACACTTATTGAGATCTAGGTCAACATATATAAAAAGATTATGAATAATCTAAAGTGACTATTTATTGCACACTCTTTCTTAAACTTGTTCAGAACGTTTGGCCCAATAATGCATCGGAAGATTTTACAACTTGGTCACTTGGTGTGTTAAAGTTGTTCAGAACTTTTGGCCCAATCATGCATCGGAATATTTTGAAACTGGGTCATTTAGGGTGTACAGTCTGTGAACAATATAGATGGCATATTAATTGTTCATCTTCATCAAATTTAGTCTGAACATTCGTTATAATAAAATCTCGGACGAGTTCGAAACTGGGTTTATTGGGCTAAAAGGTAGGTCCATATATATTTAATTAAAGATACAAGTTTGTTGCAGGCCATTTATATTGCTAAATCTTTACAAAACTTGTATTCACATGTATTCAGATAGAAATGTACACAGCTAGTCGTTGTTTTTCGTTGTTTTTGGATGGTGTCTTTTGCGTCTTCGCAAGATACACATCTTGGTATGCATGGTGTATGACATAGTATACAGTACAGCCCACGCGGAACCAACAAAGTCCGCGGCTTCGCCACGGACAGAATTTTTAGTACTCGACGGCCGCGCGCGTACTTACGCGGCGTATCGCCGCGACCCTCGGCATCGATCCGCACAACGAGGCCGAGTCTGTATTAACCTCGCGTACTTTCGCGGAATAAATTCGCCGCATACATACGCGGCGGATCGAGTGCAAAACATATACACCTACATGTACATTTATAGCGCAGAAACCTATATTTACGCTGAAGCAATTACATTTGTCGGTGTTTAATTGCTTTTAATTGATTCTGTGATTAAACTAATTAAAAACTAAAAGTAGTTGCAGATTCACAGTTTGATATTTTGAGTATTTATTTTTTCGGATTAATGAATGCAACACTGTGTGGAGCAATTACATTTGTAGGTTGTTTAATTGCTTTCACGAGAGGGCTTTTGTTTGCAGTTGCAGATGCACAGTTTGATATGTTGATATATATTATTATGCATTTAAATATTGGCGGCAAAAATGCTATTGAAAACGTTACAGACAAAGATAAATTAAATAAGTAATTCAGACAATTTAGTTACATGCAAACGCACCGTAAATTGTTAACAGAATTTCACTTTCATTTTCGCAAGGTTTTCAGAAAGTCCCCGGGAAGCACGTTTTTTGNATTGGTGGAATAACGGCGTTTGTGACTCTTTTTATCAGTATATTTGAAAATGCGTTTATAATTTATAAATTTGGATCATCGAGTGGTTAGAGCATCATTTTTCTATCTTTAAAAGTTCAGGATTCAAATCCATGCAGAGGCAAACATAACTTGCTTTCCTACGCTCTTTTATATTATTTGTCCAGACACAAAAAAAATATCAACATCCGCGCAGAGATTTGAATGGAACCAGCATAGCTCGATCAAATCCCTGCCGTTATAACCAACACCTGATGATAGCATAGCCGAGGCACGTGGTACAATAATTTTACCTTTTTTATTTTTACTTTTTTTTAAATTTAGGTTATATATTTATTTGTTTTCTTATGAACCTTATCTTATACACTATTTTCAAAATATAAAAGAAAATTATACTACTTTTCATAATATAATACTTAAACAAAAAAATAAAATCTAGATCTGGAAGGATTTTTTTGTGATGGCAGAGATATATTGTTTAAATCAGAAAAAGCAAAATAATAATAAATATAACTTCCTGAATTTAGGCAAATTGTTGAACTTCCTGGTTTAGTCATTGTAAATCATTCTTTTAAGTCAATTTAAAAAAGGGGTATCAAGACGCTTGGCAGTGGAGCTATTGCTCATTTATAATTCTTACATTGCAATGAAATGACAACATAGCAGTTTCATGAGATGTCAAACACTTTATTTAATTATGTGATAACTCGTTCAAACACTTTATTTAACTACGTGATAACTCGTTCAAACACTTTATTTAATTACGTGATAACTCGTTTACCGCCATGGATTAGTTGACGTCGTAGAAGGCATAGTATGCCGAATGAATAAACACATTCCAATCGTGTCATATTTAATAATAATACGAATACAACGACACATATTGAACGATAAGATTTTTTCGTTCTGATGCAAATGGAGTTTTACTTTGTTTATATTTTAATACTATTTTAAATTGATTCCTCAAAATTTATATCAATATTTATACTGTGTATAAGTCTTAATCTTCAAGTTCAACAGTATACATAGGTAGTTACTTTAGTGAACATAATTAAATAAATGTTGCATGTTAAGCCACAGTCTTAAAAAAAAACAGCTGAATGCGTATGGTAGACCAAGTTATAATAGATGTATATTCGGCTAATTAGACTGAAACCGTCTTTATATTTGGAATCGATGAACATCTGAGACGTGTTTGTACAAATACGCGTGGTAAGTGAATTTATGTATATTGTGCCTACTCGATGATTAAGTCTTGAGGCATCACCATCCATTACACAATGCTATTTTTTCGATTAAAAAGGTTATTACCACGTTTTTATTTTATCTTGTATGTTGACGTACCTTTGAACATAGATGGCTACTTCATAACAATTAAACTTGTGTATAGTGTAAAATACACTTTAGTAAAATATATAACTGTTATAAAAGTTTGATTCGCATTACATTTTTGTTTTGTCATTAAAGGTTTTGAAGGGAGACTTTCTAAAAAATAGAGACAAGAACGTGCCATATTTTATTGCATATCTTGATTTTTCTATTGTCGACGAATAACACGTTTTTTTTACCATAATACAATAAAATAATAAACAAAACATAATTCACAACAGTAAGAACATTCTTCTCATCATCCATGTTAATGTTAATATCACTAATTATGACAATATAGATGAAGAATATTTAACCATAAAGCTACACATTTACGAGTGAATTAAAAACACATATGTCAATATACAAGTGCTCAGCAGAATGTCAATGTAGAATACAATTATACAGTTACACTAAGTTACAATGAATAGCATAAAATACAGCTAAATAAAATTAATAGACATGCATGAAACTATGCAGAAGATAGATACAGGTATCCCCATTTTATACTTAACTTTTGATGACATAGAATATATGTATCTATTTTCTTCACAGTTCACAAATCTTAGTCAGACTAAAAGTAAGCAATATCACAGTTTTTTTCTGTAAACTTTGTATCTGTCTGTTGACTGTGCTCTTTCCTGTTTGCGATTTATTGCGATAACGGGAACATACATATGAATATAACAACTTTTGTTTTGTTTTCGTTTCATACACATAATTATCCTTATTTACACTACTGAAAGTGTAGAAGCGGTAGTGATGAATAAAACAGATGTGTGTTTATCAACACCAAGTTTGTTTCTTTATTGTTAGGTAAGGTAAGGTTATTCAAGAAGAAAGTCTCAAATTAGTTCCATGGCAAACACATTAGTATACATGATGACTTTTTTTTATAATGACGTAAGCTGAAATTGCATTTATAGCGGAATCAAAACTATATTGACAGAATATAATTAATGTTTATGGTAGGTTCTTAAGTTATAAATGTACATGATACAAAGTCAGGAAAAATAAGTTTTGAACTCAATGACGTTGTCGTTTCCCTTAAATCCAACAATCATCTTGCTTGTTTCTTTATTCCAGTAGACTGATCTGGGAAAGGACGTATCAAGTGTTATGGTATTAAGGACTTTCTTGCCGTCCGTGTCAATTTGACTAACAGATGTGTCACCTAAGACAAACACCTGTCCTGTGGCAGCCACGTGTATGTTACAAACATCATTTGACGTTCTAAATGCAGGATCCTGGAGCGTGGCTGTGACTGCGCCATCATTGGTAAGTGTGAGGAGTTTGCCATTGTATCGGTCCGTCACATAGATACTCTTCCCATCAGGGCTCACTCCAACACCTACAACATATCAAACAAGTACATGGGCATTAATTTTAACGCATGCCTATTTTTTAGTTTTAATTAGATATGTTTAATTGATATTTCCAACCGATTTATTTATTTCAGTTGGAGTTGTATGAATTCATTAATAAAATGTTAGATGTTTTTGATTTCATGAACATTTCACTTGAAGAAAAGGTTGCAATATTTTAACACATACTCTTATTGTTCACATATAGATATAAATATATGTTATAAATAATAATAATAATAATAATAATGATAATGATAATAATAATAATAATAATAATAATAATAATAATAATAATAATAATAATAATAATAATAATAATAATAATAATAATAATAATAATAATATTATAATAATAATAATAATAATAATAATAATAATAATAATACTAATAATAATAATAATAATAATAATAATGTGTGCATTTTTTTTAATATGATCTAAAATTGTCTGATACTTTCAGTCATCAAGAACGTAACGAATAGCACGTGCGATTTCGAAGAGAACACTTGTGACTGGATTAAAAGTCCCGGAAGTACCTTTCCATTCAAGAGAATTAAAGGACCCAGTGATATTGGACGGGTGACAGGGCCAGAGTCTGATGCTTCGGGCTCAGGTATCGTAATGCCGTCAACATTCACACTAGGCGTCCGCTTATTTTGACAAAAAGGCATATATTACATCTTTAAAGTAGCAAGAACTATGCAGTTGTAGAGATAAGTGTTTTACTACATATGACGCCCTACATTTATAACGCAATTTAAATGCAGGTACATCACCACGGGGTATTTTCGTTACAGTTTACACTAAATTTTGAATCTGTCCAACTATTAAAGTTTTCAGTTTACCTGATCAACACTATTTAAAAATACACACACAAGTATATTACTTTGCAGAGTATAAGTAAGTTTATGGGAAAGTATGGCTTGGACACCCTCAATGACCATAACCGAAGTGAGATACATGAGTTCTTCATCTCTCAATTGTTTGCGACGGTGCACTTGAAAATTCTATGTTTTTCTGTGATATCAATGTTTTCTTTAAAAAGCAGGAGCGTTTGATAGTGTTTAATAAATGGCTAATTGCGTAAGGTTCGGCATTTCTTAAATCCGATTTAGAAAGGGCACCAAAGAACACAAACATTATTTCTATCGGACTCATAATAGCAATCTGGTGATTATTAATCGCAGTGCTTTGATACGCGCAAAAGCGTGCGTGTGGACGAATATAAATAAAGTACACTACGTTTATACAAGTCAAAAGGTTATGTATACATTCAATTCACACTTAGTGCTTTCGAACATAAGGACATTAAAATGTTAATTTAAGTATTACATTCGGAATATTGTTTAATAAATAAGCCACATTTACTTTCGTGATAACTGATGCAATTATTCTATTTTATACCTCCACTAGTGTTCTTCTTTAACCAATCAGATTTATAATCCTGCGTATGCTTTAAAGTATGTTGTTTTGTGAATAAGGTATTTTCACTTTAGTCTTGTAACAAGCAAGTTAGTACTTTTCTGAAATAAAGTGCCATTAGATGGTAATAATACTAATAGTTTTCTGGGTGAGGTCTCTTAAGTTGCATAATTGTTATTGTTTATTTTTGGTTATTGGATTTGTTTTTAAATACTATTCTAGACCACAGTGGTCTCATAAAATGTGAACGTCTTATCTTTCATTGCAGGTTATTACATTGTCGCCGATGCATCAGGAAATGTGGAACAAATGGCAAAACTGCGCTCTCCGAACTTTTTCGAGGGAAGGCACTGCTTAGAGTTTTCCTACTACATGTACGGCGAGGATATGGGCTCTCTTACACTAACTATGTACTCGTCACCAATCACTATTTTGTATTGGACGACACCAGTGTATGCGACAGTTTTTAAGGTATCTGGGGATCAAGGAAAACGTTGGAAGAGAGTACGCATCAACGTAAACAGTTATATGCCATTCGTGGATATCATGAGCTATGTAAGAATGTTTATGATTTTGTTTAATAAAGCAGCATTATGACAATATCATGTAATACCTAAATGGTACTCTTTTGTATTTAATCAAATATAACACATTAAACTGAATGTCGCAGTTTATTACGTAAAGATTCCTTTACAGGATTTCTTGTATCGCTTTCGTGTAATGTCATTTACTATGAAATTACTAATCTTATTGAATTATGGTGCAAAATAGAATTGTAGTTAACGCAAGATTATGTACTTTCAGTTTGAATTTGAAGCGAGGATCGGCAAAAACTACAAAAGCGATATAGCTATAGACAACATCAGCATAACACCTGATAAGTGTAAAAAGTAACTAGTATTTCGTTGCTGGGAGTGATTTCCTTTTAACTTTCTAATAAATTTATAATTGTTTGGATTCTGAGAGCGCTTACATAAAATAAGTAAAACAAAGAAACTATGTGGGATGCGCTTGCATATGCAAGACGAACAAGAAAAGAACTGCATATACATATAAATAATTTGGATTTATTTTGCGTTTTCATTCCATATAACGTATGGTTTCATGTTTCCTATGAGTGTTCATCGCCACTAGTTTGTGCACCTTTGATTTACTTAAAGTAACATTATACACCGTTTAACATGACATCCTTAATAGCACGTGTAATATTAATTATTATAAACTCTTCGGTTAGAAGATTAAACTATTAAAAAAAACATACAGATGAGCAGCGCTCTGTGAAACCGGGGTTAAATGCATGTGCGTAAAGTGTCGTCCCAGATTAGCCTGTGCAGTACGTACAGGCTAATCAGGGACGACACTTTCCGCCTGAACGTGATTTTCGTCAAGAAGATACTTCCTTTCAACGAACGATACAATAACAGCGGAAGGTGTCGTCCCTGATTAACATGTGCGTACTGCACAGGCTAATCTGGGACGACACTTTACGCACATGCATTAAACCCCATTTTCACAGAGCGAGGCCCATATGTTTGTACCACATTTTTACTTTTTGTATGCATATTTCATAATCATGTTTGTTTTAACAAACGTAATTTCGCTGTATAATGTCTAACGTATAGTTCACATTTTTTATTATAACACTTTTGTCATTTATTAGCTTCGCAAATGTGTATATATGTGTTAGGAATAACCAAATTGATCATGCACTACAAACGACCCATATAACTAGTAAAAGCACTAGTTTAGGAAAAAATACATTAGTAAAACTTACTGCAGCTTTCATATATCTTGATACTATCCGCCTGCATGCACTTTTACATTCTTAAGTCTTTATGATTACAAATGGTTGTTTGTTTCCACTTACCTGATCGACCTTTATATTTGGTGCCGACCCAAAACGTTTTATCATTATTCCTGCTTGAGTGTTCTACCATTTTCGCTACATCCGATCAAATTCGCATTATAAACTTCATTAATTATACTAAATATTACAACTTATATTAATATCAAAAGATATAAAGGGAATACATGCTGCAACGAGATTAGGAAGAGTTCTGTCATTAGAAATCATTGTTAAAGTAAGAAATACTACACACTGGTCATAAAAACAAAAAGGCTTGGCCGCCCAAACAACCTTTTTTATTTTGGAGATTATTCCGGAAACAAACTACCTATCATTTTAAGCCTTAAATATTTATGCAAATTGAAAATACTGATACTTTGATAAATGCAATTTATTTGTTAAATACGATAATATTCTACACATGTATTTACAGAAGAAAATGTCAGAATCATTGAAATATCGGGTAAAAACTTGATTCGTTAGACCTCGAAGATTTAAATCCTGAAATGAAAATATGACAGCATCATATCAGCCTCATTGGAAATAATTCCATGAAAAAAGGATCAAAAAGAGTAATTGCATCTTTGTATGTAGATATTTTTGATTATCTTCGCATCTTCGCAAACCAACTGCATAAATGTTACACTATCTTCATTTGCATTTGATTTTGAAATTGTAAATATATTGATAATTCAAATCGTCGTCTGTACTTCCTGTATATAAATAAAACACACGAAATAGGTCTTAAATTATCATTTTCTTGCACAGAGCTACATTAAAAAGTGAACTTATATGTTGAATGTCTAAATTGATTATGCAGTGGATTTACGATGTTTTTAAAACTTACGATTGATGATGCAGGTTATCACAATTACACTCATTATTAGCAGACAAGACCCAGCTATTGTGTAGATAACTGGAGTGAGGTTGTCGTGAGTCGTTGAGCATGTATCTAAATGTGAAACGTATTATACTGGTAAATGAGGGGTATACATACAAACTATTCATTTTATTAAGGATTGTAGAATTTGTTATTTTTAGTTTAATTTCCATGATTAGATACCGTTTTGTGTTTCGCAGTGTTTATTTAATTACGTATTTGTTTAAATTATATATGTATGTTACACTGGCTAAACAACCAAAGCCTTTGATACATTTAAAAGGGAATTGCACAAAATGGCAGACAAATCACTGCAGTACGTTTACGTTTTCGTAATGACTGTTTATTCAAAATTTATAAATTTTTTAATTAAGGATAAGTAAAACAAAATTATAGCATAAAGTGCTATTATAGAACTTGTGTATGTCTGTGTATAAATTGCACATGACTAAACATCAACGTAAATAGTCCAGTCCTTCAGAAAACATGCTTTTTATAAAGACTAGTTCAGTTGCGCAATCGTATAATTAGATATGTGAAAATGATGCATAGTTCATAATCCATTCATATCGTAACAAACCTACACAGATCAGGAAGATATTACTCACCTAATTCTTAGAATTTAAAATACTTTTTCGATTATGAATTAAATAGGGGAAATTGATTGTCTTGATCACACTTTTTTTATTTGTATATATATGATAATAAAATAATCAAAAATAATTATAGTTGTGCACATACTCTGAGATTGCCAGATAGGACGGAAATGTACGAAATAAGGCGATATTACACAAAGTTCAAGACAGGTTAAAATCTTTAATGATATCATTATCAAAAATGTATATGATGTGATAGCATGATTACAAAATAAATACAGATCCATGATCGAATTGAAAACCAAATCTATTCAATAAAGTTATTCTGAAAATAATGAAATAATAAAGCAAAACACAACACGTATTCAACAATTGTTTTGATCATTCGCCATTATACGTAATCGGCTCGTCAAGACAGAAGGCTTCATGTTGCTGTACCTAAAACTCAGTACTGCGTGACCTGTGATAGGATGTTTAGAGGAGCTTGCAGAAACATTGATTTTAGGTCAGAAACGTTTCGTTATTTGAATATATATGTATATGATTCGTCGATTATTAAAAATGATAGTAAATGGGTTGATCTTTCGGTATTTTATACAAAACACATGCTTACTTGGTACATTGAGAATAACATCCTTTTTAAGATGTAGATTGAACTCCAAACACTCTGCATGAAATGTTATTCTTTTTTATGAGAGATTCGCGGAGAAATTGACATACAGGATAGACACCGTGTCTGTCATATTGGCTGTTTTGACTTCGATAGTTTCAATTGTGTCTTCTTCTGTCGTCCATTTTAATTCACAGTGTGTGTTGCTGTCGACCAATATACACCCAATGTAGAGTTGATACCAAGCTGACATATTTTCAGGAGTTTGTTGGTAGAGTATAAACAGTCCTAAAGGAGGATCTGCAAAATAAATCTTTGTGTTTTTTTTTCTGTCGTGTAGATTCAATTATATGTTAATATTTTAATGTTAAATTAACCAGCATATGTGAGAACGACATTGAACAAAGTTAAGATAATACTGTTTAGTACTTAATGTATTACTATCGTTTTACATTTATAGTTCACCGTTTTGGTCATCGGGAGCCCAGAATCGTATTGACCGTCCGGATATGTCACTAAATATCAAGGTGATTTGTTTATTGTTCCACGCTCTGTTAGCCGACTTCAAGGTAGCAACACTAGTATAAGTTCGGTTGGTTGTGTCGTACATATTATGCTGAGAGACGTCGGTAAGTTTCTGATCATCGAGAAACTTCTCTAGAACAGGAGGGGGTCTCCCAGGTGATGTTAAACAGGTTATATTTACTGGATATCCCTCTTGTAGTTCTGGTAGAATTAGTTCTGGTTGTAACTTTGGTGGAACTGTAAAATGGTAATAAGCAGCGTATGAATCGTAATAATGGTATACAATACATACATAGTTTATGTAGACTGCAGTTTCACCAATCATATAACAACTTATTTAATGTGTGTTACACAACGTTACACAACGCAACAAATTAATGCAATATGTACATTTATGTTATGCACTTAATCAATTAAATACCGTATTAAAGTTATCTCTTTGTTCAGTATTTCTCGTAGTGTATTGCAGCATGAACGTTTATTAAAATATTCTAGTGGTATAGCCATAAGCTTAAAATATTGTATTTATACTGTATGTGCTTCGTTTTTCTCGTACTAGATTAAAGCATCAAAGTTTCTTACTGTAAACGTAAACGGATGCAGAAACGTTAAACACGTCTTTGTTGTTATAAGACGCTGAACATAGAACATTCAACTGATGATCTTCCTCACTGATGGTGTAGTTTATAGTGGTGTATGTGAACAGACTGTCATTTTGTGTGCGTTGCAGTTGTAATTTGTTGTGGCCGATCCAGAGCGAGACATTGGTGCTATATGTATTGCAGCTTAGCCTGTCCCCAGGTTTGACACACAGACAGTGGGAACAGTTGTCCACACTGCAGAGCGAACTAAGCACTGGACGACCTGGAAGTATATGTGTGATAGTGTATTATTATAGAAATGCTTTAGTTGTTATTAATGTTTTTCAATAAACCATGCAAACATGTATATAACATTTTCATATTTACATACCACACGCTGTAATATCAACGCCAACATTTTTGTTATACTTAATTTAAATTACTTTTAAATTATAATCCCCAATACAATAGTCTACAATACCTCGTTATGCGCTAAACGGCAAAATTCGCGTAATGTTCAGAATGTGCTTACCCTCGAAAAGTGTTATTTCGTTCGTTTCGGTATTGCTGTCCTTACACCTTACGCTGTATCGATGTTTCCCGGTGAAATTGAAGACGGCAAGAATGTACTTGAAATTAAGTTTGTCAGTTCGTTCTTCGTAAACGCCATCCAGAGATGTTATATCAACGCCGTCTTTCTTCCATGTCCTGGCATATCCGATGGGATTTTTCAGGGCCTTTCCAGTTGGGAAGTATGCGATCTCGCCGTTATCTCCAGGTCCCACTGGATAGGATAACACGTAGAGATAACCACATTCGTTTTTGAAATCTGAAAGTGAAAAAAGAATAACAAAATAAATATGTGTTAAGAATGATTAACTAGTACAGAAATTTGAAACGCTTTGCGTTTGTAACTTTAATTTAAATAATTGTTTACCTAAAGCCATTCATTGGGGTCCTGTATACTGTGAAGAAACGAGGAAACAGTGTAATTTATAACAGTTCTGACTATCATTATTTTAAAAGCTTCCGGCATTCCAGATGATATAATTTTAAAAATATAGACCAATGTCTCAGGACAAAGAATACATGTTGTGTTTTTTTTATCGCCAAACGGTTATATTTTATTTTATGTTTTTAAATACTAGTTTCCTTTTTTTAACATTTGGATCGAAAATGTATTCTTCAATTGCTACAGCTGGAGAACATTGAAGTGACACATGTAATTTATTTGATTGTTATTTTCATTCAGCGACCTTTAGGAATGTAATTGGACAATTACTGTCAATTATCTTAATTAGAATACACTGAATAACGCCACAAAGTTAGAGGTAAAATGTTTTTGAGTACTTAAAGTGAATGAACCAAACGGGTTTAAAAGCACATTGTTTAGCTAAGTCTGATTTACAATTGACAATTGTTATACAATTAGGGTTTAGTTTATACAATACATGTTATTTCCGGTATTAATCTAAGTTAGTTCCAAAGTTCATTACTTCCAGTGTACGTTTGATTTCATAATTAAACGCGAAATTAAATGAATTGTTAGGCTTAAGATACTAAAATATAAGTTATACATATGTACTTGATAGCTTTAGTAAAATCAATTGTAACAGCATGTTAAAAGCAAATAAGATTAAGACTCGCCAATTCAATTCCATGTTAATCAACCCACTTCGTGCAAGAACAATTTTCTTTATCTGCTTAGTCTTAATAATACTTGTTTATTTGTGTTGTTCCATTTTTGAACTCTTAAGTACTCTAACTGTTTAATTAAGTCTTGTCGCGCGTTTTTCATGAAGTATGTGGTTGGTGCAAAGCGGTATTAAAGACAAAACCTATTGCATTTTTTAACTTCACACTGCAATTTTAAGTTCACCTCCTAATTTTAGATTAACGTAAGTCGACTCATGGTTACTGCATTTCACGTTGATAAACGCCCCGTCCCAGCTTGTATTCACAGAATCACTGCAAAGCACCATCATCTTTATCCCGTCGGATTCAAGCAGGCGATACCCGCTGTTGATTGTGTGGACCTTTGATTGATCTCTGAACATAAATTTCCATTTACAGGCATCGTACTGTTCAGATGTAAGAGGCGATGTTGGCTTCAGCTGGAACGTTATGTTTCTACCCATGAAAGTCGTGGCCAACACGGACAGATGGGCGAAGACAGTTCCTTTCGCAGTAAGCTGTACTGCTGAAAGTTATGAAACGAAAGATATGAACAAATATACAGCACAAATACTTAACGCACATTAATAAGACATGTGTCCATAGGACACAGATGGACACAGATGCTTCCACATTCCATTATTGTCTCAAAAACTCCACTTATGTACAAACAATGAGCTCAAACTCAAGTGTGGAAGCTGGCATACAGGTTGAGATTTGTGTACAGTTTAATCTCTGCACCGCCAGTACTTTTTACGTAACGCGTGACGCAAGTTAAAAAAAAGTTGTTAATAAAAAGGGGAATATCTTTGATTATAAAAAAGAAAAACGAACACAAATATTGACGTGTGCAAATTCGCATCATTTTAAGAATGTTTGTAAAGTTTCATCCTTTCAGCATCGCAACCTTTTGGGCTTTACGCGAAAGAAGTAATAAAATGTCATTTTGGGCTAAAAGGCCATAACTCTAGCCATGAAAAAAAAATATGGAGGTCCGCCCGTCTACAGGCTGGTAAATGGGTTTATACAGTTTCATCCTTCTAGCAGCAATACCTTTTTACGTTCGGTGCTTGTTTAAAATATCCGTTTTCCTAAAAGGGTCATAATTCCGGTTTTGTGAAAACAATGCGAACCAAAATACGGAAGTGCGCAGGATCACATGCTGGTAAATAAGTTTGCAAAGTTTCATCCCTTTAGCACAAATGCGTTATGAGTCACACTTGACAGACGTTGAACATATCATTTTTATCTATAATTTTGGTTTTGTAGAAAAAAATAGAACCGAAGTAAGGAGATGCGCATCTTAACATGTTTGCGAAATTGTATCACTTAAATACTGCTGTTTTCTAAACCTCATATTCCAGGTGTGCAATGTGACTCTCAAACTGCTTACTAATGGAGAGGTAATATTGATTTACAAACCCCCAAATTAAAAACAAAGTCAAATGCAGCTCATCTTGTAAATCATACAAAAGAACTTTTGAGTTTTATCAACAATCTGTTCAAATATTCTTTCCCTGAATATCAAGTTTTGAAAACAAAACTCCAATTCGCAATTAACAAAAGTCGCATGCAGAAATTAAACAAATATAACCAAGCCAGAATTAAACAATTTTTTGCTAAAAAGTAAAGTTTGAAAATGCATTTACCTCGACACAACAGTAAAATCAATTCAATTGGAATGGAAATTTGTCAGTAATGCACTACAATAAACAATAAACCATTGATCGTTATTAACTTTCGACCAAAGTTTATGGTTTGAGAATGTTTCCTGTCACGAATATTCAATGTGGAATAATCTTAAAGTGATTGTATCAGACGAAGGACAGCCATCGTTAACATTTGTCGGTCCCTCTGAATGCATTTCACACAAATAAGAAACACAAAGTCATAATCATTTAGGACCTGGCCTGGCTTTATTTTCTCAAACCTACAACCCGCGAGATATTTCTGTGCAATAGTTTGATTGCAGTAGTTCTGAAAATAACGGCAAACGTTGCGGAACAGCCACGTGGTGCTTTCAATCATGTTACATCGACTATCTCCGAAATCCACCGCAAGATAGATTTCTGATTTAAGAAATCAATCGTCTGCTGATCCAGAGTGGTGGTGCTTTTAGGTGCTCTTCAAAAAAAGGTTTTGGTATCTAGTTTTATAATTTCTGTACTAATATTTGCTGAATATATTATACATACAAAGATGGGCAATTAAAAGCAGACGAGTGTAGCGCGTCACAGCCACCGAACGCATAGAGTCCACCTCATACTCTCCAAATGACTGGGCGCAAACATCTGATTGCAGAAGGGAAGAATAGTAATCTGTGTTCATGCGGAGTAGGGAAAAAAGAACAGTTGTACTGGTTACATCTCGTTCCCAAGGCAGCACAATGGAAGTAGCCGTTGCATGAGGAATTGCATCTGACATTGTATTACTCGGTTCACTAGTGCTTATTTTCGGATCAAGGCTTCGGTATAGAAGGTTAATTATCACCTGACTGGAGCTTCTTATCGCCGGGTGTGAAAGTAGGTAAACATTGATGGACTGCTTCCAATTGGTTGATGTTTTAGCACTATGTGGGTCCACGGCTGTAGACGTATGTTCTAGGATTTGTCTTACCGGCGCCTTGTATAATTGCGCCTTCATGAAAAGCTGGTAATATTTATATTGACAATTAGAAATGGTTGTTTGCCTTTGAGTTATTATGTCAACATTTACATTATAAACATCCGATTGCAATGATTGTATTGCCAATGTGGCTTACACTTGCAATTGTGAATGAACGAATGACCTGCTGGAGAGAATATTCTTGTTTCAGTGGTGGTAGAGCTTCTGTAATTATCGGGCTTACTTAAATATAAAGGATTCTGTACAGCAGAACGTAAATAGCAGTGGCGATGTTTTGAATGGTGAGCAATAGTGGGCTTTTTCGGAAATCCGTGCCGTGACAAAGAGAAAAGGTTGTGGTTCTAGATGCATATCATGAATTGGCTGTGAATGAGGAGCCGAAGTAATTGGCTTGAATGGCTGTTTTCTTGAACATCGGTGTAACCAATGTAGTCATCCTATTGCTTGACACCATGGCCTTATGTAGCGTAAAATACGTAAAAATCATTTGTATTTGTCGGCATGAAATTTCGAGTTATTTTTTTCAAAAACTGACAATTTCGTGGAAACGTAAGTTCGCGGATTTCTGATTTTGGCAAAAACAAAGAATTTGCGTCGGCAAGTCGGTTGATGTATTTTGTGTTAACCCCAAAGCTTTCTTTGTGGCATACAGGTATGCATTATTTGACATTTAAGCAGTAAAATCCTTGTTTAATCATGTAGTCCTTCTAGACTGATCAGCATCACTAATCTAATGCGCAGTTTAAGAACAGAGGGGGCGCACAATTTCAAACCTCAAGTGTTGCCCCTTATCCCCTTAGTTCAGGGCGGGGAATAGAGGACACTAGAGGCTTACGTGTCCAAGAAGATCCTTACTGCGCAATCATAACACCGCTTAAGGAACGCCAAGACGGGCAATATGGAGCACTTTATGCATACATGTTCGCCATTTGACAGTTAGTAGATCCTTATTGCGCTTTTATAACAAACGCTTTGGGCGCACGCCGTTAGTACTTTAATGTGCTGCTAGATTATATATATTGTTAAACATTCTGTGAAGTAAATATTATTAACCTTGTTATACTTCCCATTTCAATTTTACTTAATAACTTAGAGAAACTGACGATCATAAATTTGATATCGCAAGAAGTCGTCTACTAGTATTCTTCTTTTTAATCTTCGAGACTATCCCTGAACTTGACACTACAGTAAAAACTTCCCGATATATTCTTGCTAATCCTCAGTACCAATCCATTAGCGGCAATATACCAGAATTAAAACACAAATGCATTGTATGTCCACACGGTATTCGTGAATTTTATTTTTAATAAGCTGTGGTTTTATACTGTATTCTTTTATACTGTATGTAGTATTTCAGTATTCCATTTCCGCGCCGGCGTGTATGTATGTATGTGTGTGCGCGCGTGCGTATGTAAGCGTTCCTGTGTGTGTATTGAAGTTGGTTGGCGTTACTGCTGTAGATGGCTTCACAAGCCCTTAAACATTCACACACGCGGTCTCTATGGCATCGTTCGTTTCATGAGTTGAATAAATGAACGAAAAAAAGAACGATCACGTGGCAAAGTTAACCGCTTATTGAGGGCCTTACCCACCTTATCGACATGTGCTGCCCCCCCTTCCAGGACAGTCATGTCAGGATCCGTCCCTGTATGTTAATTTACTACGTCCAGGAATGTATTGCTTGTCACTTTAAGAGATAGTTTATATGGGTAAAGAAGTCATCTAGACTAGAAAGTTATGTCACTATGAGGGATAGTCTGTGAGTAACAAAAACACCTAGAGTGTCGCAGTGATATTTTTACACATGTTCTCATCTGAGTCCTGGGACTCGATAACTTGCAAATCTATGAGTCCCCAAAATGAAAGAACGAGTCCAAATATTAAACTATATTATTTTTTAGAAATTTTAATGCATTTTTGGGACTCACATAATTCGAAACTTTGCATCCCCAGAGGTTTTTGTGAGTCCAGGACGCGGGACTCGCAGGTAAAAACATTACTGAGTGTGTGTAGCTAACTTGTAGAAAACTGAACTTGTTGTTCATATCCAGTGTCAGATATCTTACATAATATACATCAACAATCAACGTTGGATCACAGGGCTGTATAACAAATCAATATATAGTCATACAAAAAGATTTCAATTTTATTTTACGTATTGTAACAACAATCCCATGTCTTGGGGCTAAATAAAGATAAAAAAAAATGCTTACAAAAATACATACAATAAATAGAAATCTTATCTTGATAGAGAAAATTATACAGATTTTAGTTTGTGTGTTTGTTCTGTTGAAACTTTTGTTTTAACTTGTCAGTATGTTAACAGTAAAAAAGGTGTTTTTATTTTACTAAACTTACTGTTGTTCATGCTAAAATAATCGTTTACCTTTGACCTTGAAGGAAAACCTTGACCGTAACCTTCCACCACTCAAAATGTGCAACTCCATGAGATACACATGCATGCCAAATATCAAGTTGCTATGATCAATATTGCAAAAGTTATGACCATTTTTCGAAACCTAAACGCAAAACCTAAACGCAAAGTGTGACAGAATTTCAGACGGACAGACAGACAGACGGACAGTGCGATCACTATATGCCCACCTTCGGGGGCATAACAATCTATATGAAAGATTTTGAAGTATAGATAAACAAAAATCACAATGGAAGAGCTTAAAGTATAGATAAACAAAAAATCACAATGGAAGAGCCTAAAGTATAGATAAACAAAAATCACAATGGAAGATGAAAAATAAAAGTAAAGCATAGACAATAAATGCCAAACAATTATGAGATTGACTAAATGGAAGAAACATCATACTTACGACAGTCTTGATGATTTCCTATAATATAAAGTATAACGGCCATCTTAACAAAAAGTTACATTTCTCAAAAACAAAACTTAAAACATTAAATTGTGTATAATGGTACATTTATCTTGGTTATACTTATAACAGCATTCGAAAAACAATATAGATATTTTCTTCATCAGACATATATATCCTAAATTCATTGTACATTTGCACACAAACTGGTATAATGCGACAATTCATGCCTGCAATGAATCACAGAGTGTAGAAAAGTTTATCTTGGTGGAATCCCAATACATATACCATGATTTTCACCCGTAAGTCATCACATAGTATATGAATTTGAGACAACAAGGGAACCATTAAAGACACTGCTTTAATTGAAACTGGCCACAAAATTGTGTATCTTGAACAATAATTTATGTTACAAATGTGTCCAATAGCACATGTCATTATCAAAGCTATGCAATGCTTGTACATTGAAGAGGCGCCATTAGAGCCTCCTCCTGGGAAAACCTTACACTTGTTATGAAATGAAACATAGAATAGTCAACAAAAAATGCACTAAAAGATCAACAAAAACATTTCAGGAAATAATAAAAAAAAAAATCAGACTAAAACATTATAGGAAATAGTTTAAGTAAGAAAGAACAATGATGCTTGATAAAAGAACTGCCTTCCATGGAACAGATACACGGCCCTTGGAGTGAAGGGTTGCATTTATAAACAAAACTGAGAGCCTCGTTCTGGGAAAACTGGGCTTAATGCATGTGTGTAAAGTGTTGTCCCACATTAGCCGGTGGAGACTGCAGGGAGAACACTTTCCACTTTTATGGAATTTTTTGTTTAAAGGTGGTCTTTTCTACACGAAAATCCAGTGTAGGCAGAAAGTATCGTCCCTGATTAGCCTGTGCAGACTGTATTAAGCCCTGTTTTCCCAGAATGAGGCTTCTGACATCTCACAGTCAATGATATCCATGTGCTCAAATAAAAACTACAAATGCCTGAGTTCACACTAAAATACTAGCATTTACAGTCGGATACATATGTGTCGTGTTCTGAGTCCGCACAGGTTAATCAGGGACGACAATTTCAGCTTTTATTGAATTTTTCGTTTAAATTATGTCTGTTCTTATGGAAAATCCACTTAAGGGGGAAAGTGTCGTCCCGGATTAGCCTGTGCGGACTGCACAGGCTAATCTGGGATGACAATTTACGCACAAGCATTTTGCCCAGTTTTCTCAGAACACGCCAGAAATGATATATATAAATAATATAAACTAACATAACCTGATTGATCAATGAATCTAATACAGTCAATCAAGATGAACTTGTTTTTTTATGTTTTTAAATACCATGCACATGCACCAATATTTTTCTCTTTTTTTCTTTTCATGAATCTGTTACATGAACAAAATAAAAACAACAGTTTGTTTCAAATTTCACAACAGTGATATTTTGGAAACCAGCCCCTGATTTATCGACTTTCATATTCGTTAAAATATATCAATTATAGTGACGATCTATCCTGTAATTGTTGTTTATAATTATTTTGTCTTAACATCAATTTATGTTTTGTTAGGATATGAAAATTGTTAGCCTCAAGTTATCTTGTTACAACACATTAAAGAATTTTGGATAAATTGGGGCCACTCTCTAACAAACGTTTTTCAACAAAAACAGCTTTCTATAAACAAAACACAAATCAAACAGTGATTTTTTATAATAAATGTACAAACACACACGACAGTCAACATAATTCTTCATCCCTAAAAGTTCTTTTTGTTTTTCAATCGCACACACAATTTTATGAATACTTATGTACTTGTTCTTAAATCAACTGTCAACATAATACTCAACCACAAATGTTCTTTAAGTGTTGTGGTTTTAAAGAACACACACATTTAATATTGACTTTCATAAATAAAAAAACACCTGTACATAAATTGTGCAAGCTAACGCTCATGTTTTGGCTGTGGAGTTTAATGTTGACTTTGATAAATACTTGTACATAAATGAAATTATTCTCGATTTGATAAATACGGTATTATATTGGTTGTGTACATATAATTTACAAGAGAGATAATGGTAATGGTTTAGCGCGAATAATGCACGGGTTTTATTGTGGTGGATTTAGCGCGAAACAGCACGGGTTTCGCGTTTTGGGGTTTATATGATTTGCAAATCTATTGAGTCGCCATTCGAGGTGTGTATTTGACAGGCACAGGTTATGGACAAGGAGAACGAAAGGGTGATATTTATTTATTTATTTATTTGTATTTGTAGTATTGCAGTATTGTAGAAAAGTATTTGTGTGTTGCAGATATTGCATGCTCATCTACTGACTATGTGTTTAGACCAGTTTATATTTGTAATTTTAAACACTGTTTTTAAATTGATCTGTAATGATAAGCATATTAGTTCTTTTACTATAAATGAGTTTAAAGAAGAAGTTAAGTCTATTGGGTTATGTTTCTTCTAAATATGGACTTCATTCTTTTCGTACTGGTGGAGCATCAATAAGTGCTAATAATAAGACTTTGGATAGACTGTGGCAAAGGCATGGTAGATGGAAAAGTGTTTCCACTAAAGACGGTTTGTAACGATTCTTTGAAAGATAGATTATCGGTGTCATTAAATTAAGATTTGTGAATAAGTTATTATTAATGTATGTGTACTTTGAATTGTATGATGTGTTGTTGGTAGCACATGTAAAGGCACTATAAGTTATAATGATAAAAATGATTCGAAAATGCTTTTTAGTTTTAGTAAGTTATGTGTTTGTAATTTGTGTGTGTCTTTTGTGGTAATTGGACCAATTTGTTTAAGGCCATTTGGCATGATTTGGAAAGCCAGTTGGCTTGTATGTTCAGTTGACCGGTTTTTGAAAGCTAGTTGATCTGTTGTGTGAAAGCCAGTTGGCTTGTGTTGTCAGTTGACCGAACTTTCTTAGAACACATGTTAACATAGAATTAACAATCTGTTCAATTTTATTTTTTGCAGTAACTGGACTGTTAGAATGGTATATTAAGTTTTGGTAAACATACAGGTATGGTTTGAGTATATTATTATTATTACTAGGCATACATATTGTTTTTATTATATCTGTTTTATTCTCTTTTGTATTATGTGTGTGGTCAGTTGACCTTTTGTTGAAGGCCATAGTGTGCCTGATGTGGATAAGCCAGTTGGCGTGTGTGGTCAGTTGACCGTTATTTGAAGGCCATAGTGTGCCTGGCCATAGTGTGCCTATTGTGGATAAGCCAGTTGGCTTGTGTGGTCAGTTGACCGTTGTTGATAGGCATAGTGTGCCGATTTTGGTTGAAACACATAGTTGTATTGCATCAACAAATGTTTGCAAATTTATCTTTTCAGTAAAATGACAGTTTTGAAAGGTCTATAACATGGTTTAGAATATTTAGGCAGAGGGTATGGACGAGGAGAACAAACGGGTGATATGCGTGATTACAGATAAATGGTGATTACAGAAGCAAGAACAGCAGTGACAAACGAACCAGGCACGATGAAATTGACAGTGATGATAAGTATTAAACCATTTTGGTGATAGATTAGATACTCATTTTGTTTATGCACTTGATTTTGCAAATAAATGTATTATTTCAGAAAATTCTGTTAGAAGTAGGTTAAAACATTCTATTGAATTTCGACGGTCTTCAATCAATGCTAATGCGGACATTATTACTGTGATTAAGCAAGGTTTTGTATTACCGTTTCCTGTTAAGCCTCCTATTTTTATAATGGAAAATAATAAATCAGCTTTAGACATAATGAATATGTAGAGGAAGTCATCCATGAACTTATTTCGAAAAATTGTATTTAAGAGATTTCTTTTATTCCCCACAATGTGAATCCTTTGTCAGTTGCAACAAATTCTTGTTGTAAGAAAGATTGATTCTGGATATGAGTAATTTAAATACTTTTATAAAGTATAATTGAGTTAAATTTGAAGATAATAAAGTTGCAAAGAATTTCTTGAAGATAAAGGTTTCATGATTAAGTTTGTGAAAAAGTCATTATTAATGTATGTGTACTTTGAAT
>VMBQ01000427.1:142275-166903 GCA_007657795.1 Dreissena rostriformis | reverse complement strand
GGTAAAGTGTGGGGTGTGGTCATTTATTAGATGATCTTTCAAAAAACTTTGGGGAGGGGGTATTCTGGGGTGGGGCATTGGGGATGGTTTGGGTCGAGTCTATTGTGGTACATGTATGTCAGGTAAGTGTTGTTTTGTCAAAGTATGAATTAAATCTGATCATAAATAAAGAAATTATGGCAATTTTAGCAAAATTTAATACTTTAACCTTGACAATCAAGGTGTTTCAAAGGTCAAGGTCAAATTCAAGTTGCCAGGTACAGTAACCTCATAATAGTAAGAAAGTATTTGAAGTATGAAAGCAATAGCTTTGATACTTTAGAAGTAAAGTGGATCTAAACACAAAATTTAACCAAAATATTCAAAGTTACTAAGTCAAAAAAGGGCCATAATTCTGTCAAAATGCCAGTCAGAGTTACATTACTTTGCTTGCACAGTACCCTTATGATAGTTAGCAAGTTTTCCAAGTCCGAAAGCAATAGCTTTGATACTTTAGAAGTAAACTTGACCATAGCACAAAACTTAACCAAATTTTTAATTTTCTAAGTATAAAAGGGGCCATAATTCTGTCAAAATGCTAGTCACAGTAAAATTACTTTGCTTGCACAGTCCCGTTATGATAGTTAGTAAGTGTTGCAAGTATGAAAGCAATAGCTTTGATACTTTAGGAATAAAGTGGACCTAAACACAAAACTTAACCAAATTTTCAATTTTTTAAGTATAAAAAGGGCACATAATTCTGTCAAAATGCCAGCCAGAGTTATCTAACTTTGCCTGCCCAGTCCCCTCATGATAGTAAGTAAGTGTACCAAGTTTGAATGCAATAGCTTTGGTACTTTATGAGAAAAGTGGACCTAAACACAAAACTTAACCGGACGCCGTCTCAGACGCCAATGATCAGGTGATGACAATAGCTCATTTTTTTTTTTCAAAAAATAGAGGAGCTAAAAATCCCATAAAACTGGAAAGTGTCGTCCCTGATTAGCATATGCACACTGCACATGCATTAAACCCCATTTTGCCAAGAGCGAGGCTCAAATGTTGAAGTGTCCCATACCCACAATGCTCCTTAGTGAAATCTTATAACTTATCATTTTGCCAACACGTTCGCCCACCTCTGTTCCGGCCGTTGAGATCTGCTCACTGAGATCAGCCGCCGGCATGATCTTCTCGGCAAGGGAGACCCGGTAGTTCTCCAGGTAGACGACCTTCAGCTTGTCCCCGACAATGGGGTCGTTGTTGACCACGTCGCCCACCGTGTTGATCAGCTTGATAATCAGCTTGGCCATGTGGTAGCCTGGGGCCGCCTGAGAGAGAAGTCAGCAGAATTTAATTAAAGTTCCTTTTGTCAAAAAAGTACTTTTGCCCAAAAAGTCTGTTCGTCCCAAAAATGTGTAAGTCTACTGTTCCCAAAACTTTCTTTTTCTTAAAAGGGAAATGCCCATTATTTATTTTTTTGCTAAATAACTGTTTCAAACCATTTAATATTATAACAATTAAAAATTATTATTAATCTCTAATGTTGTAGTGTTTAAATAACTTTTACATTTTAGGCCGCCTGACAGGGGGAGAGAATGGTCAGCACTTGTGTGTGTGCCTTTCAAAGTTTGTAAGGTCTTTCCACACTCAAGACTGCATTATGTGAGGACCCAGAGTGTGTCCCAGTACTTCTACCTAATTTGCATACTGGACTCACACAAAAGTTGGGATGATTTTTTTCCCAATATATATAGATATATATATATGATATAGCTGCAATTTCCAGCTATTTAGTTGTTACTGAAAGATTTTGAATGTTGGTGTGGTCTTGTAGTGTGGGGAGGAGCCAGAATACACAGAGTACAGGGAGGAAACCATACCTGTCCAGTAGGGTGACCACCAACCAAACAAACAAGCTTCCTGGAAAGGGCATTGAAACCCGGTCACCTAGGTGTCCTAACCACTTCACAAACCGGACAGCCCAGGTCAGTGGTTGTCAAACAGAAATTGCAAAGCACCAAAATTTTCTTTTGTTAAGTGGAAAATATTAGTGAATAAAATTGCTAAATAACTCTTTCAAACCATCAAACAGTTAAAGATTATAGTAAATCTTCAATGTTGCAATCTAGTTACTTTATGAAGTTCTCAAATAAATACTATAGACTCTATACCTGAATGAAAAAGATTATCAAATATGCTGAACTCAAATGACGTCAGCATTTTGACGACATAAAATTTATATTCCCACATAATTCTCAAATTAAACCCTTTTAACCTTTTCCCAATTAGAAGCAAAATGAAAATGGCAATATTCAACCAGCATAAAACCAGACAAGTCTGCGAGTAACTTTCAGGCCGTTCAGGTTTTATGCTGTTTGCTGTTTATCACTATCTTAGGGTTGGAAATGAAGCCTTTAAAACTTGAATCTAGTAAGAAAGGTCTTCAATTTTATCTGATTTTCTAAGGGACTAAAAAGGTGTCAGAGTGCGTATCTGAGTGGAAAAGAGTTAAACCCTTTAAATGTAACCAAACTGTGGTAAAGCATGAACACACGTACCTTCCCACCAATCATGACAGTGCGAGGTACAACAGGTCTGTTGGGGTCACTCTTGATGCGGTTGTACAGGTGGATGATATGCATACAGTTCATGAGCTGACGNTAGATTTAAAAAGCAATGGATCGTGATTTCGCAATCATTGACAAAGTTCAAAAGTAATTTGCTTACAACACATTAAATGGGTCACTTGAACAGGAAATTTGTTTTTGTTACACATTCATAACACATTTTATCAAAATATACTCAAAAAGTCGATAGTTAACTGTGGGTTTTAATACATTGTAGAATACGACTCTTAAATCATTTTAATATATTTTAGCTTAATAAACTTCACCATGTATAACAAGATAATTTCATTTTTTTGGAAAACCATTCGTGACCAAAAATGAACTAAACACACTTAATTATGCTTGTCAAATATGATTGTTTACTAAAAGTAGGGGTTTGGAAATGAATAATGATATGAGCTGACATAAGAACACAACACTAATAGCCCAATACAATAGTTTTATTAAAATAGAACAATTTATAGGCTGGAAACGAATGTGTAAAATCAAGTTTTGAACAAGCTGTGTACAGTGTTACTGAATTTATACGAGTGCAAGCAATATTTCTTATTCCGTATAATGCCCGTTACTCACGAAAATAAATTCAATTATTCATGACCAGGAATAATTCCACATAGTGCTATTGCGAATAAGGTGTGCCAGAGGTGATCCAAAGTGTTACAAACAATTTTCATTAAGTTTCTTACGTCTGGGATTGTTTTCTCAAATTTATATTTAACCTTTAGGCACTACTATCAAAGATACTTTCTACATTTACTTTTTTCCGTCTCGGGAAGGTTCAATAATCTTAAGAAACGATCCCGCGGGATGCTTTGCTTCGTCAAGACTGACTACACATTAACCAGGTTAAATGAATGTCAGCTGTCGTTCGAAGAGTACTGTAATCTTTTCAAAGGTCTGTACAGACATTGCTTACTTTGTGTATTGTTTCCGTTAATTATACGAAACAACTTCAATAACAATTAAAACGATATAAGAATGGATTCTAAAATCGGTCGGAATGTCAACTACTTCTAGCCTTGCTTTTTAATACCGTTTACAACGATTCTGACTCATTCATCACCGCTCATACGAGCCATGCTTTATGTGTTCGAAAGTGTTCTCCTTATCATGACGACCTGAACAAGTGTAATTATTGGCTAAGTTGGAAGAAGAACAATTTACCGGACATTTAGTATGTATAACCTAGTATTTATCAGATCAGACCGTGGTTGATTTAGGCGATAAATATGCTATCCTTTTATCACGCCAAATTGATGATGCAGTTTAGATCAAGACAATTAAGAAGATATGCTGCTTCTTGTGCCATTATTTTCCGTGCACTTCAAATCATTGCCTGCATCCGACAGTGCAACTGATGTGGTGGTGATTTTAAGCGACATGTTCCGACCAACATGAACCAAATAACAGCTTATTTGCACACTATTTTAGTCGTGTTCGTCTTTGAATGAGATAAACATGTTTTAAGTGGTATTAACATATTCTACGACTTCAACGAATGCAGCCAATAAGCTATAATAATAAACATCAAATGCTGCTTGATATGTATACGCTTGGAACGCATTTCGACCGTTTTGAGCATGAACAAAATATTTGGACTAGCAAAAATAATAATCTAAAATATGTTTAATGCATTGAGAATTCCAGAGGGTTTCGTGTAATTCACGTTGCATTCCCAAGACTAAACGAGGATTTTTTTAAAGAAAATACGGCTAATTCTGTCTCTGGTGTAATCAAGGATTAAGCAAATAATCGTTTCGTTTTTTATACGATTTATATGATTGAAATACTAAACATTTCTTGACAGAGGTAATTTCGATGTCTTGTGAACATGCCCTTATGACCAATTTTAATAAGACATATTTGACTTTTTATTTAAAATTAAATTATTAAGTATGTGTCCACCGTTAAGATATAAGATGATGTGCTATATACTTTTTATTTTAAAGTTGTTCTTTATTACATTTTCCTCTCGCGTGATATATTTATTTTCCCTTTTATCTTTTTTTTTCCTTTAATCCGTCAATCTAAAAAAACAATGCGATTTGTTTAATTGTTCAAATTGTGCAAACAACAATCGATGCAATCGGTGGTATTTTTAACATTTTTTATTTTAGTGTTTTTACTTCTAGCGGGATAATTATTAATGAGTTATTATATTTAATTAAACTGTGAAATAAAGCAAACTATGCTCATTCTAATGGCGTCATCACGTTTGGTATTGATAGATAATACATTTTTTTATTGGTGAATGTATTGTTCTTTTGTTTATTTGCATCAACTATATAGTATGGGATAAAAAAAACGATATAGGAGCGTGTTGATAAAATATAAGTTTACTTAATAGATCCGAAATGTATTATGCTAAGGCCATTACAATGACCTACTACTATCTTTGTATAAGACATTTGCGAACTTTATAAACATTGTCCCGATTTTTTTGTCCGATAAATAACAATACTTTAACAAATCGACTTCCAGAAGCCCCTTGAACAAAGAGTAAACACTTTCGTATGATGCTTACACGTCAGCTAAAATTAAAATGTTATTAACCATCTAGCAACGGATTGCCAATTTATTGGAATGACATCCGATGAAACAATACCAAAGAGCATTCGTTCCGCTTATTTAAATTCGAGTGCCTCAATTTCTCATAAATTGTTTCGTTAAAGAACAGAGAAAATACAATGAAGGAAGACGAAATCGTTTGGCACAAAACAAATCAGAAAGTTAAAAATACTGGAGAAAACAATTGATATGTATCATATACTACTTTAGCCATGGTATTCTATTGAGAGGTATACGTTAGAACATAAATTAAAAAAATAAATAAACCCATGTGTTTGTCAATAGTTATGATGTCATCTCAATGACCAGTTGATAAAACTATCTCTTAAAATGGGCAGTTGATCAAACTAAAAGTAAAAGTATAAATGAGATCGCGTATGTCGCTCGTTTAAAATCAGCAAAATGATGTCGATGATCTTGATGATGACAATACTTTGACTAACCTCAAAACGAACTTTATAAAATCGCTACAACAGCTTCTACTATTAAAACGACTGGAAGGATGCTAAACTGTAAACACATGCTTATGTCTTCAAAGTAAATGTGTTCAATGACATCCGTGTGTGTTATGCACATTAATGGAAGGAAATGGTTTCAGAACTGATGTATTATTAGCTGAAAAATGAATGACGATAGCATTGATGGTTGGCATGTTTTTCCTGTTTCTGAACATCGCCTGAAATAAAACGTGAACCATAACAGTCGAAAACAATTGCGTATCAAATAATAAATTTACTTCCATTATCAATTATATTCCCGCCTCGTTATTATACATGGAGTTATACTTATAATATTATCAAGCGCCCTTTAATGGTCATTTAACGTGGTTGTTCAAATGTAAACGTTTCCTTCAGATTATGTCAATGACTGGAACACACACAAAAAATACGTTTGTAAATACAGATATGACTTTACTAAGATAACATAGCAATACTTATTCATGTGGTGCACCCATTGAAAAAGAAAAGAATTAGTCGAATCAAAATAATATAATAAATGTAATGTCCCTCCCCCCCCCTAGATTGTAAAGTCATAGCTTCATGAAGATGTTTGATTAAGTATATGCGACCGATGATAATAACTTGTCTAACAATTATTCTATGATTTTTTTTACCGAGAAGTGACTTAAGGAAGAGCACGTGGCTACTAGATATACATAGCTGCAACTTATGCTTAATTATGTTTTGATATAGTGTTATTGTTGTCATGTGTTATACCTATGTATGAACTTTGCAAATATGTAGAATTCTTGAAATGATAACAGGCTCTCAAATCATTACGCCCACATGCAATAACTGGCACGATTGATTGTGTGGTTTTGTATTCCACGAGCCCACAGAGCGAGTGGAATATACGGGGAAGCGGACAACGACAACGAGCGAGGCCTGGCATAGGGGAGATAACCCTGGGTTAGGGTTATGGTTTGGGTTATGGGTCGGGTTAGGGTTAGTGTTAAGGCAAACTCTAACCCTTACCCGACCACTAAACCTAACCCTTACCCTAAACCTAACCCTAACCCTCTACCCCCATGCGCATTACAATACCAGGCCTCGCTCGTTGTCGTTATCCGCTACCCGAGTGGTATTGTATGACACACAATCAACGAGAGCGATGCATATCAACAGAACACCACAGTCTTGCGATATCCCTTTATAATATCTAATCTAACTTAACAGCGAATACAATGATATTGTTGAAAACAATGAGTTTACGCGCAAGAACGTATCGTATCACATTTTTGTGCATTTGCTTGTTTTTTTTTTCCCAATGCCGCTCGGAGCGTTTCGGATATTGACGATACATAACACGTATAAGCCGATCGTTTTTTTCGTATCAAACGGAATTCACTCTGAAAGGTTCGGAATTCTGATCTCATCGTCTGCATTTGAAACGAAAAATACACCAGTTTTTTCAGGCAGATTGTCAATATAAATATATAAACTTATGGATTGTACATGTGCGCACTACCGAGCAAGAGTCATCTTGTATTACATTTATAAGGTACAACAACAACAACGAAATATATAATTGCTTCAATACAGGCACAGTTTTTATGTTTGACACACATATTTATTCATATGTATATATATAAATATATAACATTCTTTTAATTGCAATTAACAGTGCGACAAACGGTCATTTCGAGCGGTTTAATAAATATGTATATTTAATAAAACGAAAATGTATTCAATCGGTAAGTACTTAGCAGTCAACATTTAGTTCTTCTATCTGCAAATTATAATACCAACATAGAATGGCTGGAACTTACATGCAGAATTTGTGAAATATATTTATACATTGAAGTGGATGCGTACTTGATACTTGGCTTTCCCTACATCACGATGGAACGTTAATCCCAATGGTAGATATCAACATATGTGGCTTTCAAACCAACCTGTCTAGTATTTAGAATTATTTGCACACGGACTAAAAAATGCCAACCTCCTTACGCTATTTTAGAGTATTTCGCAGGTAAATGGCGCAATTGAATTGATGAAAAAACGTCTAGCTAGAGCCAGATACATATCAACGACACTGTCTTAGACTTTAAAAATAAAATAAAAGTGTCTGAACTTGTCCAAACCTAAATTTTATCTACCCTATGTATCATTTAATCAACAGATAAATCCAAACCTTATCCTCCAATACATTACTGAATTTTAAAACGCTCGTTGCCAGAGTCATGCGAGACTGAATTTAATACTTAACAAATAAAAACACTTTATAAAGCAGAATTTGGAATCACGTTTGTTATGTCCACTAGGGATATGTGTCTTATTTCTTTTGTTCAGTAATAAACTGACATGATGTTTTAAAAAACTGTCCGTATGATGCCAGAAGAGAATGAAGATTTTATGAAAAAAATATTTTTTTTAAATGTGAACACTTACAGGGATAAACATGCAGGCTAACAGTACGCGACTGTTTGTGTTTATCAATTATAAAAGAGAAAATAAGCGTGCGCATTACAATGATGTGCTTATGAAAATGTCACATATACATGGATTTATTCAATTTATATGGACCATGCTAGTGAAACAAATTAAAAAGACGATAATTCAGGCATATACCATTGCCTATGCTGGTAAGTCTATTATTTAAGGTACAACGTGACTGCGTTTATCTAACCTGTACAAAAGAACCTTCCGAATACGTATAACAAAATTTAGATTGTGATAAAAAACGTGTACATCTTGGACAAACAACCTAATGATATTAAAACGCACTGATTACTCGCATACGAATATTTTTACGAAATAACATTCGATGAGACATCGTGGTGATGTTATAATCTTTAGTGCAAGGGTACATGAACACATTGGCGCAAAATTAAAATGAAACGTCTCATTATACACCGCGCAAAACACGCAGATAAATTAAAATGCGACACATGTCGACACAATACACATGCTCTATTACAACTTATTTTGTATAATAGAACAACTGTTACGAGGCAAGATGCTTCTGGAAAACCTATTACCAGGCTAGAGTTTACTACATTAATATTGCCTATGATAAGGAAAAAAACAGACAAGACAAATATCGGTTTCAGTATTTCTATGGTTAGCTGTTGGAAGCTTAAGCTAGTATGTAGCAACCAAGGACAGCACATAAAATAGTATTTTTGTTTAAAAAAATAGCTACAAAACTTGATTATGGTTACACTACCACATGAATAAAACATATGCTAGCCCGAGACAATATTATCTCACGAATAACCCATCAATGTAACGTATGATGCATGTATACGTCTGGGAAATATTTATGGCGATTATTTTGGTGACATCAAACAATGCATGGCCGGTTTTTTCAAAGCGTATAAGAGTTGCTCTTTACTTAAGTATATATTTAAATGAAATCCAAAAACGCCTACGTTAAATGTAACATAAAACTGAATTGTTTGATGAACAATCAGTATTTACTTCGTTAAACATTCAACGCCAAACGACAGTTCCATCATACGATAGTTGGGAACTTTGCAAAAAGAGGCACAGAGAAACATGCACGCTATTTGATATACATGCGTATTTTCTTAACATAAACTGAATGTTTAACACTTTGTGCTGGAAAAGCCGCGTAATTCTCCCAGTTACATCATAAATACAATTCGCTACTCAACACTTAATACTAGTTAATTCTACGGAGGATGAATTCTTTAACATAATAAGGGACGGATGTTTACAGGTAAAAACCTACCAAGTTGAAATCAATCGTTAGAGTAAAAACAATCAAATCTTCTTCCGAAGATAATCAAACAACTAAAGACATGCGGCACAAAACTTGAGTTCTTATCTAGTTTGTAAATACGTTAGGCAATTCTCAAAGTACATTAACACAATCAAAACCGGTATATGCTATTTAAAGGGCTGCATTTAAATTACTCGATCTTAAAACAACACATGCACGAGGTATTTTAAAGCACATGTATTGATTATATTATGATGGTACCATTACTGATGGTACCATTACTTAATGTTTAATTCAATTAAATTAAAAAATACCGTGTTTACGTATAAACCGACACGTTTACTTATATGTGTTTTAGAACCAAAAATTGTTCATATGTATGAACATATAAGTATTTGCAATTGCTTAATTGCTAAAAAATCTTACTTGTTTTATTGTTTGGTACCACGTTTTCTGATGTGTTGTTTTGTTTGTTTGAATAGTGTGCATAATTACATTCTTCGTTCAATTTTTTTTATTGTCATTCAGTCGAAATGTGAGCAAGTCCTCTTAAAGCAAAGTTTCACAACTAAATAGTTATTCCATAATTCTTCCAGTTTAAGTTTTTTCAAACAATGTATTTGAGTCACCGGTAATAGTGAAACATTACTATTAGACTTCCAGCTTTGGTATTAACTTAATGTTGGCTGGTATTTTCTTCGTTGAATAATTTATTTACATATAGTATTCAACTCGTATTGCAATACGACACCAATATCACATCTAACAACGGTGTGTATTCATCTTTCGAATGATACTTTGCCCTAGTTTATATTCTTTATTGACATTGAATCAGTTACCACATTCACGCGTAAGGTGTTTTAAGCCTCATCTGTTTGTACATCATTAAATAAGATTTGTATTGGAATGTGATTACAATTATGCGTAGTTTATTACATAGTTCTCAATTTCTAAAAGGTAATCTAAATGAAAGCGTATATGAAATTACACTTATTGCGGGAGATTGTGTCAGATAAATCGGTCACAGTAACTGTCCGCTTACAGGGCCAGGTTATGTGAAACATGTAACGTTGCACACCATAAACATAACATGTAGAAGTAAATACAATATATATAAGAGTATATGCTTTATGAGTGTATTATTTATTATAGAATTCCAGCTGTCGCAGAGTAACCGAGTTGAGCGTCTTACTAATCGTGTACTGTTATAAAATAAATTGTTTTAAACATGATTTCATATCTTTCCGGGAGGCATTTTGTATTCGCATATACCCTTAACATTGTGTGCATTGTATTTTTCAATTATAGTAGTTAAACACCCTCATACTGCTGGTATGTGTCGTAAATACAAAAAGTAATAAAGTGATTGTCGTAACAATAAACGTCCAGATTGACGTCATAACGTGAAATTTTTTTTTGTATAAAGTGCAGTTCACACGTCATAGGTTTTATAGTTTTTTTTTGTCAACGAAACGTTTATCTGTGTGTATTCATATATTGTAATAACGACTTTATGTAATTGAATGACTTTGACGATGTAGTACTCGCCCTATAAAATTCCTAGGTCAGAATTCTGTTTAATTACATATTTTCACGTGGCTCTGTTCGTGCAGAACACGTGTATTCGCGACAAAATTCATGCGCAAGCTTGCCGGAAATCACATTAAAGTACATAAATGTTTAGAAATTGGAATTTTCCATTCTGGCCTATCAAATAAAATGTATGAGTTATATTTCTGTTATACAAAAAGTGTGCAGGTGTGTATAAAACACAACCGGAACATCAACAAACTCATTGTTAAAACGCTGCGTATAGTAGTAAACGTATTCCATGGGTAGTCATCATTTGCTAGCTGTCATTACCGCATGCTAAAATTGAATACAAGGTTTATGTTTCGTGAGTTTACTATCAACCTATTTAGTGTCGCTCGTTTGCATCATGAGCAATAGGCTAAAAGAGATTCTCACTTCGTTTATTGAGCACAACCAGTGTCTAATGAGAAGATCTTGAGAGCGCACACAGAGAGGGTATTCAGCCCGTGACCGCTAGATTGCTAGTCGGACACCACCTACTACGATATCGAGTCCTAAGTTCATTAATCCTTATGTAATGGTTAAATTTTGTTTAAGCTGTAAGGACATATTCAAATTCTCTTGACTTAAATATACACTCACATGAAATCGAATACTAAAAGCAATATGTGTACATTATGCATTTGCTAGTCCGTCATCTTTACTTCACACTGCTTCTGTCGTTCATGAAACAATATATGTTATCCCACTTTTACAGCGAATTCGGTTGATTAAAGCCCCGTTGATTAAATTTCTGCTATAAACAACGGCACGGAATGACGTCATTTTTTCGACAGAATGACGTCAGAAATCCAGCGAAATTATCCAGTTAAACTACCTTTGTTTAAATAAAAATATTTACTGAATAAAAAGTAGGATAACAAGAATAATAGGTAAGTGTTGATTATAGGGCAGGTTTATCACGCTCGGCACGAAAACGAAAAAGCACTCGCCAAGGCTCGTGCTTTTGTTTTCTAAGCCTCTCATGATAAACCGGATCTATAATCAACACTAACCTACTATTATCTATGAAGATATTTCCACCTGTTCTTTCACACTATTTTATATTACTTGCAAGGTAAACTACTTTAATGCATTAACTTCCAGACATCATTCATTTTGAACATTAGACGGGTTATTTACTAAACGGAAATATGCTCTATACGCACCAGAAACCAACAAAGACAGATGAAAAGGTATACTTTGATATTGTCATTTTATATGACGATGGGAAACTGACAAGAGTTACTATAATATAGAGGAATTTTAATACGCCTCTTTCGTGAGGGAAACTGCTGTGTAATTGCTTATGAGATGGCTTCATGAGGGCAGAACCGGCAAGATTGAATATAAAACTAAAAATAGAAATAAATTACGAACATCTGGGATACATCATTTTCAATAATTATGATTTTACAACTTGTAATGGATAACAAAACCATTCTACCATGAACGATTCACGTTATTTATTAAACTCTCGAACGCATGCCGAGTATCCTCTCATGATAATACATATTAAAGTATGCAGAGCAATTTGATACCGACTTATGTACTTAATTTTAAAAGTGCGTCATTCATTGAAATGTCACACGTACGATACTGTAGAACGTAATTACTTGAACCGTCGGTGCTTGTACAAAGACATTTTTTTTCTCCTCATCCCGAAATGGTATATATATTAAAAAATTTAAACCCACGTGCATCTTACTTTTACACCACTTAGAATCATTGGACAAGTTGATGGCTTGATGAAATAGAGATGTTGTAAATTGCAGCTCTCGCCAATACGACATGAACATACTGTACGCTTGGTCGGTAAAACCTATCCTATGACGACGAAAACAATATATTGCCCCACCCCCCATGTAAACCTGTGTAAGTCCTTCAAAGCTTTTGTTTAATATTCTTAAGGCGGTGATCGCAATAAGGGTTATCATTTATGTTTTTAAGTGTTGTATTTTGTGTATTGTCATTTATCATATTTGCAATTGGTCAATTAAATTAAAGACTAGCGGATGGTTATAAGAATGTCTCACCTTATAATATTTCTGGAGTTTTAATGTTTTAATGATTCCCATTTCATGTACAAGATGTAAGGAAGATTTGATGATTAACTACTAGAAATATTGGATAACAACTCCGATATAGCTTCCATGTCATACATCGCGAGTTTACATAATACAAGAATGAAATATATAACCTTCATATGTCATTGTGGAGGCCGCTCTCTGTAATAATGAACTGTGCTGCGCAACTTGATATTAATGCTGCTCTACAATGTGCGTTTATTATTACAATTATACGATTTTTACACACTGAACATTAGACCTGCAGCACTTGTTTTTTAGTTAATAAAATATACAATATAGTCGACAATTTTCTTTCAAATCATGTTTACTTATTTGCAATATGACAATTGGACATAAAAACTACATATTGGAAATAAGACAGCATGTGCATAGTTTAGTTGGATAGTTAATTTTGTGAAACGTCATGCAAATGATGTAAAAGGTGATTTTAGTTTTAAAAGCAAGTTTCAGTATCTAGCATTATGAAGGCGAGTATTTGGCATTTCTTCTTGTTTTACCGTACACGAATATGATGTAGATGACGCAAAATCATTGTTGAACAAACGTCTTGATTGAAACTCGTCTGTACTTGTCCAAATCTTAATTTTAACTCCCTATGTGTCATTCTATTAGAAGAACAACCCAACCTAACAATATCCTCCAAGACATCGCTTAATTTCAAAACGGAATTTGCAAGAAAGAGTCCTTCGAGACTGAATTGAATACTTCGTAAATACAAACTTTTAAGAAAGGAGAAGATGGAATCACTTAGTTTATATCCGAAATGGATATTCGTCTTATTTTTATATAAATTAATACGGCGCGATGTTTAGAAACACTGTTCATATGATGCCAGAAAAGAAACAAGATTTTATGGGAAAAACACTTTAACAAATATGAACATTTAACTGGGACAGGAAAGTTGATATATTCAGTTTAAACATGCAAGCTTAACGTGCTTATTATATCACTATGTTCACTTCAAACAATCGAAACACTCAGATTAAACATGTCAATGCAAAAGCGTGCGCTTATGCGTTGTCATATCGTTTCTACTTTCACTTCCGATAACGTATATACGCATTACGATTATGATGAAACCGTTTGCTTATTGAAGAAAAGCAAATTCGATGGATTAGCAATTAAAAAGCACGGATGATGCACATACTGATGTCGGTACGAAATGACGTTCGAGGCGTCATAATGACGTTGTTAACAAACGATGTTTAAAGGATGGGTTAATGAACAAGTAAGCGCACAATGAAAATAGAACTCCCCGTCATACTACGCGCGAAACGCACAGAACATTTTAGAAGCGACGCATGTTACCACAATTACCAGGCTTAATTACCAATGATTTTGCTAATGGAACAGCCAATACCAGGCAAGAGTTTACTGAGTTTTAATATTTACGCTTCTGCAACAACTATTACCAGACAAGAGTTAACTAAATTAACATTGACTATGATAATGGAAAAGCTTTAACTAGACAAGACGAAATCGGTATATATTTTACTATGGTTAGCCAATTTGACATTTTATCCAGTGTGTCTCAACCATGGAAAGCTCGTAAACAACTTATTTCTTTTGAGATGATTAGGTACAAAACGTAATTATCGTAACACTGCTACATTTGTAAAACATACGCTATCTCGTTGATGTGTAACACTATTATTGCATAAATTATTCTATCAGTGTAACGTATACTGCATGTATGCGTCTTGGAAATAGTTGTATTATGCCACAAGTGCGCAACTAAATTGGAGACGCTGATCCATATTTTTAGAGTTATAATACCCCTGACCGATATCATGTATTAACACTACCCATTTCCAAAATTAAGCATACCATTACCGAAAATACAAGTTTAGCCTGCCCACATTTGACATTATCATTCTTATGTGCAATGTTAAATCATTCATAAGTCATGCCCTTTTGTAACTATTTTTTGTCGGAATGTCGTTAAAAAGTAAACAAAGAATTTTATGTGCAGGTGCAACCCTACAGACATCTACTTACGAACATAATTAAAGAATGTAGACATTTCAATAAAATCAAACAATTTAAGTAATAATGTTCGATTTTAAGGACAGCTTTTTATTTATTGATTCTTAAACCAATACATAACTATAAACGAGACATGTTAAAACAACTAAATACATTTGAGTCATTTGCGATATATTAATGTTGGACCAATCGTTTAGCCACATCCATTTCTTACTTTACATTAAATAGTATGTGTTTGTTGAATCATTTATAGCAGCATCGTATTCATCTCGTATTGAAATACAAAACTAATATTAAATCTTAAAACGGTGTGTATTTATCGAACAATACTTCGCCATAGTGGTTTTCTTTATTGACATATTGAATCAGTTAACACATGCCGGCGAACGATCTTGTTAGCCTCATCTGTTTGAACAGCATTAAATTGGATACTGATCGGAATGTTATTATACTATGTAATTTATTACATAGTTCATCATTTCTGTATTATACTATACGATGACGCGTATATGAAATTACAGATAGTAGGAATGTGCGGTAACTCGTGACTGTCAGATAAATTGGAGACAAGACCTGTCCGTGAAGGAGTCTAGGTTAAGGGAAACATCTTTTACGTGTCATGTATAAGGATATAAATTAATTAAAAACTATGACCCTAATAATATGAATAATAAACTGCGTTCTGATATAAAAAAAACACAATAGCATCGTTTTCATATATATTTGATGCTTGCCCTTAAGTATGTTTTATATTATATATTTACTTTGAGGCTGTTGTATCGACTATGATCGGTCTTTGTATAGTGTAAGGTTATATGCTATATAAAACTACTTAAAAGTGATGTTAGACGCATTTTTCACAGTTGAATTCATCTGAAAAGAATTAACAGGTCAAAAGAGTTAGTAAAAATGTGGTAACTGACCAATTATATGCAACTCATCTTGGTACCAGTTGTTTATAAAAATACATATTATATTCGATATTTTACGTGACTTAACCAGTCCTGTAAGCTTAACTAGCCGAGCGGAACTGCCGCGTATTTACGAGAGCGATACGATTCGTGTCTTTCTCATAAAGTCACTTTACTGACACATCATTTATAACATATATCTTTGCAACCTCCGCGCAGAGATTTGACTGGAACCAGCATAGCTGGATCAAATCCCTGCCATCATACACAACCACGTGATGATAGCTGAGCCACGTGATACAATAATCGCGTCTTACAGTATCAACGTCATAGAAAACAATGCAGAAAAAGATTGTGCCGGAGAAGGTTTTCCTTTGTTAAAACAAGTGTTTTATGTTTAACCGGAAAATAAGACCCGTATATATATAATGATCTAAACTCCCTGCCGTTATCACCAACTAAGTCATAATAGTCGAACCACGTGGGCGTCTTACAGTATCAACGGTTATTTTTTAATTTGTAAACAGTAATTTTTACTTTTTTAATTAAAGTAATTTATTTTTTTATTATGAACCTAAACTTATACACTATTTTCAAAATATAAAATAAAATGATACTCCTTTTCATAATATAATACTTTAAAAAAATAAAATAACATCCTACCGAATCTGGTAGGATTTTCTTGTGATGGCAGAGGTTGTATGTGAGAGCATGGAACGACGGCTCTGCGTGGAGATTGATATCTTTGAAGAAGTATGGCCGAAGATGTGGTTGACAGAGACACGAAGGTAAATGTATTCATAATTTCAGAATTGTCATATGTTTTCGCGGTGTGTCCCAGATTTTAAACTTACCACAAAATACGTCAAAACGAAAGTACGGTTGATATTCAAATGCATGTTTTTCCCTTTCCAGGATATTGGTTTAGTATGTTGATCCTGCATTAACAAATAAAAGTGTATATGAAGTGAAAACACCAAAAATAAACAAAGGTTGCGATAGACACCTATATACTGTTAGATGCGTCTAATATCACTTTAAGTTAGTAAATAACGTTGACGTCACTTCCTGTGTGTATGTGTATATTACAATTACAGATGAAGACAATGGCCCAAACACGTATAATATGTAAGACATAAAATTAAACAAAAATAGGGTGTGTGAACAAGACATTTTATTTAATTATTACACTTTTGTATTATACTTTCTTGAGTGCATTCATGTGTACTTTGGTTTAACAAAGTGTTAGATAAGTGAGAAAGGCACAATTACTTTGTGTTTAAACTGTGTTACTGATCGTGGATATATGTAACAACCTCAGGCATAACAACATTCGATTATAATTCCGTATCGGTTATACGACGCGACGTGTTTATAACATAATATGAAAGGTAAATATATAACTCACCATATGTTCATGTGTATGTGCATATATTTATCTAACATGACGTTATATGCCTCACTAACAACTGGTTATATATTTCTTTGTCATGTGTTATACTTTTGTGGAATTATTGGCATATTGCCTTTTTTTCCTGAATAAAGCATATCTATTTATCTATCAATTACATACCAATATTGATATTTATGTTTTGTTATTCATGAATTAACCATAGTTCGCTGTTAAATATTTAACAAATTGGATACAAATCACGCTCTATATAATATTAATAACATTGTTTTCATTCAAAACAACATTGTTGCTTTATAAAATGTTATTTGTGTGCAGTAAGCAATGACGTCAAAACACGTTAATTACTGGTATTGTTAGACCGTCATGTGAAGCACGAGCAAGACTCTTAGAAAGAACAATACTTTGTAATGGTCATTTGTGGTATTCTTGAAATGATATGAACTTGTATAATTTTCCTTTTTTATATAACAACCAGATAGCAGACAAATACAGTATAGCTTATACTAATAATGTTTAATATCATCATAAAGCATTTCATATCATCCCAAATTATATTGATTCCGCTTGACTTATGAAGTAAAGTAAATATGATAACATATTGTGATAAATAGAGATCCATCTTTATGATGGTAAACAGTCCTAATAGTTTAACAACGTTGATCTGATTCACTATAATTTAATATTATATTCAATGCTTCCCTTAAACGCATTAGCATATTACCCAGTTAAATGATTGATAGAAGTGACGAGCAATTGTTAGTTCAATATGAAATAAACCTTTCTAGTCCCTGTTTAAATTGTACCAGGACATTTTTTTGAAATATTGTTTGAAAAATAACAATAGTAATACAAATAACAAAAAGTAAAGATGACATGTGTTGTTTTCGGTTTAATATGTATATTTTGTCGTGAACGACTTGATGCCGAAAATAGTGTTAACAATACCATTATCTGTTTAAACTTTTTTGAAATAAAATAGTACGTAGCAAAGAAATATACAAATTGCACAATGTCAATCGATAACTTGCATATAAGCTGGGTGGCAACTGAACATAGATTCTGAGTATCTAACAACTTATAAGCAACCTAATGCTACACATTCTAAATTACTGTTAGTACAATTGAAGATAAACACGCCAAATAACTGTATACATGTAAACTAATTGCATACGTAATAGTCAATAGAGGTTCATATGTAGATTATTCATGTTATTCAAATGAAAGAACCTATTCCATCTATAAATATATTCAAGTTTTAATGATACAGGTGAACCTTGCTTTAAATTTTAAAGCTTATGCCTTGTATTATTACCAAGAGAAATGAAATGGCGTGCAATGGAATATATAGATATGGATGAAATTATGTATGATCTAATCAAGTTAAACAGGATATACGCACACATATTTGTTCAATTCCGATAAGAACAAGAAATGACCCAATAATAAATTCAGGATATTTGCAAACTGTTTAGTAATTCATTTGTATTCAATGATATACTGCGGATAGTACTGAACGCGGTCAAAGATGCAGAATATGCTTGGATGGCGGACATTGTCCACGCAGCTGTCATACAGTGTGACCTGACCATCCAATGTCCGGGACACCTCAGGCGGCCTTTGTAAACCGGGTTGCCCTTTTGTCCAGCGTCCCACCAGAACACGACAGTGCAACATAAACTTGTGACCCGTTTTAGGATCAGGCGTAGCGTACGAATCCGACATCTGTGCTTCCGAAGCAATAAAGATGCCGTTGCCTAAAATCGCACCGACGTTTGTTCCGGCCACGCTCATGTCGAGATTGTGAGCGCACACAGTATGGATTATGTCCGGTTTCGTTTCGTGGAAGAGGTACTTCTCGTTCGCGCCGATGTTTCCATTAATGTTCTCCATCTGCTGGCGTTTCCTGAAATACACCAGAATAACATGGTATAAGATCCTACGTTTGCCTGTCACTGATAGGTATGCCTACATATAATTATAGACCTAATTGTTTGACTTTGTGAACATTTCTTCGTTATTGAATCTTTGTTAATGTTTACGCAAATACATCGCTACATTTCTGTTATATCGACTTATCATTGAATGTGCTCGAACAACACAATACTATGTGGAAACAAACTAAGACGATCCGTTTAAAAGCATTTCAAAATATCGTATTAATCGTTATTATTGGAATGCAACTATGATTGGTTGATACGGCAGTTCATCGTTGTTTTTATTTACATATCAGACAGGTTTGTTGACAACGTTGTTGCGATTCGAATACTGTCTATGGTATTTTAGCTCGTGAAAGACGTACATAAACAACACCGACGAGTTGATAATTTACACAATTCAAACGTTCAATTCATGATAGTTCACAAGTTTCAGGTTGATGGCGACGAGCTGTATACGAATATATTTGACCTCATTGGATACCAACACACAATGGACTGAGACAGATACGTGTTGTGAATTAAAGTAGCATGCGTATTCATAAACAAAAACCTGGATATACGTAGCATTTGGATTATAATTACTATGAACTACGCCAAAGAACAATTAAATGTGCGTAAGGTACTCATATTGCGGACCGATTGAAATTCATATCATAATAAGTAGTTGCTAACTTAAGATAGCCGGAAATGTAAAGAGCTTTAAGGCGATGGTCCTTGTACTTCTGACATTTTGCCAACAAAGAAACCACAATAAGTGACTGAATAATGAATAATGAATATTTATGCAACAAACTTTAGCATTTATACTTTCACACAGTAAAACTCCCAAAGATACTGGTTTTGAACACTGATCATATTGACGACTTCGTTGTCCAGCGGTTGAATGAACCATCCCATCACGGTAATGAATTCCTTACTGGAAGGTTCCAGATACACTGTTTTGACGTGTTCATCGCGTTTCATCTTCGCCCAATCAGATTGCAAGAGACGGCGTTTCTTGTACTTCATGTTCCTTCTTTTGTTCATTTGTTCTAGAACAAACACAACAATGTATAACGAATGGTTGGTCTGATACATGTTTTAATCTTGAAATCGTATGTAAAATTGATAATTAAGTTGTCGCTTTGACATTGAATTCCGTCCGGTATGGTAAGTACTGTTGGACCTTGAAGGTCGTTTCCATGTAATGTCTGTTAAAAAAACAAATGTACACATGTTGAACAGTAGACCTACGATAGACTACTAGGTGTTCCAATCTGTATAAATGAATGCGACATGCCGTGCATTCTTCTTTGATATTTAAAGCATGAGGAACACATGTCGTAGTTGGGGCACTCTCTGCATTTCCAACGGATACCCAAGATCGGACTTACAGTGCAGACGCGACCCTCAGCATCATCGTGCACGACCCCTGTGTAGCATATAAGTAATAGCAATATTAAATGGATGATGCAAATAGTGAAACCCATTATCAATACAATTTGCATAAAAACTGGAATAATGATATTCCAAAAATAGTATCAGAAGAGATGACCCGATACAAAAAACTAACGACTAAACATTATTAAAATGAGTAAAAGCTAATGAAAATCGCTTGGAACGGTAAATGATATGCCGGCAAACAAAAATATGTATGGGTATTCTTGTTATGTATTTAAAATGAAGTATTTTTTTTTTATTTAAATTAGGTCCTCTTATAATTTGTGTATATAAAATATGGTCCTCTTTAATTAATTATTTAAAACATATGCGGTAGTCGTTCAATTTTGTTCATGTATATGAATTCATGTACACGGACTATGACCTTTTTTAAATATAATGTAAACAAACTATGACCATCTTGAAATTGTATTTATACTCAATCTTCTTCACTGTGAACCACTGATACAAACTTATGGTCCTCGTTTTAGTGTCTGTATACTATATTGTATTACAATTGTTACATCTCAATATTAATTGTTTAATTGTATTGAACATTTCGCTACTCAATTGACACAATAGGTAATTTCATTTAATTGAAAAAGCTCTTTTTTTAACCTGTAACATTGCCATAAATTTACCTGCGCGTTTCGTATAATGTTTGTGTGATGACGGTTGATAACTGAGTTTGGAAAATGAATGGGTCTTATCGTGAACATGTCTATAATTCGTGTAGCACGAATGACACATTTCGTAGTTATTACATCCTTCGCACTTCCAGCGTGTACCTCGTATCGGTTTTACGTTACAGACGTCGCACTTAATCCCCACGTGCACAACACCTGAGTAACAGATTAAGTAACAGAAGTATGTCAATGTTACAAATAGTTGACAGCACTATCATTAAAGAAGTGTAAAAATATTCGAGTATTTTAATCCAAAATCATTTTCAGAAGAGATATCCCATTGGTCTTTCATTTAACGCACGTGACCCTATGCGAAGAGCACAATTCATAAAACTAAAAACTAAAGAAATATTAAATGATTAAATGCTGATGTTTTCCGCTTTAAACAATAACTAATATGCATGACAACAAAAGAATGTACTGTACATTTACTGCCGTTATAACGTTATAAATCAAACTGTAATGGTATGGGAAATCGTAGCGTTACTTTGTTGTGGCTTATCAAAACGAATGATGTTAAGCTTGTTGTTTGAAACGATCCCGTTATGAATGTTTGCAATTGTACATGCGCAATATAGTAATATAGCTATATATGAGACACGTGCTAATAATCTATGACAAGTTCAGAAAGAAGTAATGAATTTATACTTATAAAGCGCCCTTCTCTTAGTATAATCCGCGCCTAACTTGAAATACCTTTTCACTAATGACTTTTTTTAACTGTCCACAACCAAGTTTATGTCAAACCTCTTTTTAATGAGAGCATTGCAGACGTAAATTTATCACAGGTATCAAACGGCTGGCCTCTAAGGATCTCTTTATAATTTTTAACTGAGATATTTATCTATATTTATTTCTCCAACAGTCTCTGCATCAGTATTTTATCAATTGCGGTAATTATTCGATCATTTTTTGGAACTATTAGTCTAAAACTAGAAATTACAAAACATGTTAAAACTGTTCTGTGTGACGAATGTGTTTTAATGGGTGTCATTACAAAATCGCACAATATTTAACTATTGGCCTCTGCATGAATATGTATAGAAATTAAATTTAATGCTTACTAGAAATGGTGCGGCCTCGGCCGACGCGTATCCCCACGCCGCATGTTATTAGTAATGTCATCCAGTTAAATTTCAAAGTCATGAATATTTTCAATTCACCATAATCAACATTGCATTATGAAGTAATTGGGAAAAAAATGACTTTTGAACTCCAAGTGTGACCTTGACCTTGGATATATCGACGTAATTATTTCCCGTGACACACCTTCCAATAATGGGGAACAAATGTGCCAAATGATTTATAAATCCCACAATGAACGACATAGTTATGGCCCGGACAAGATTATTTATGGCCATTTTTGGGTGGGCGGGGTCTATGTGGGCGGGGCGCCCCATTGTTGGTAATGAGGACATGCATAGTTGAGATTGACCGTATTGTCATAAGAGATGTTTAGTATCAATTTAAAGTAAATCGGTGTAGAAATGAAAAAGTTAATGTAAAATAACATTGAACAATGAATGAAAATCTCTGACCCGGCCCCACCCCAACCCCCATAACTTTTGACCCAGGGGTCAGATCAAAATTCCAAATAGTGCAGGGTCGCACATATGCTCATAGCTACCATGTGTGTAAGTTTTAAGGTTCTAGTACTTTTTGTGTAGGAGATGATAGTGGCCAGGACGGACGAACGGACAGACGGACGGCGGAGATAACCACAATATCCCCACGTTTTTCAAAAAGCGTGGGGATAATTTAGGTATCAATCCAGGTACAATTCAAAATATGATACCGGTGTAAATAATGATTGCAAATCTTCAATCCAAATGTGAGAAGGTTTGCTTTTGTGGGAGTGTTCATTGAGCTGTGGGCATGGTATGATGAAAACTACTATTTATATTGGAAACAATACATACGATTGTATTATAATACATAATGTGTGAAATTGCAGTTTAAAAAACAACAACACTATGAAGAATATGTTGCCAGCTATTTCAAACCTGTGTTTTTACTAAAGTTTTTACTGCTTATAGTTAAGTTTATGTATATATACTTACCTTTGCGTGGCGAATAGTTATCCTCGTCAGCATTTGTCTTAACATCTCTGATATCCTTTTTTGTAAAGCCCACTTGAGCTAAAAGGTCCTCTTTAACTGCCTTTAGATCCGATAGTATAACCTGTTTCAATTTGTTTGCCTTTGCCGTCAGTTTATACACACATTTCTTTGTGTTTGGAATATTAATGTTACTTTCACCTACTATTACTGATTTTATGTCATTCTTCCATCTCTTTGTCTATGTTTGTAGTTCTTGTACACCTGCCTCTGGGTTTGATAGTATAGTGTAACTGCTATCTATTATGACTGATTCTATGTCCTGATCCCCTCTAATTGTCTGTTTTGTCAGTTCTTGCAAACCTGAATGTGCGTTTGATATTACAGTGTTATTGCCATCCATTATGTCCTATTTCACTCTAACTGGCTGTGCTGTCAATTCTCGTGAAAAGCTATCCTCGTCAGCATTTGTCTTGAAATCTCTGATTTCCTTTTTTGTAACGCCCACTTGAGCCAAAAAATCATCTTTAGCGGCCTTTAAATTCGATTGTATTACACCTCTTTCTATGTCTATTTGTGCTGTCAGTTCCTGCACACCTGCCTTTGTGTTTGAGATAATAGTATTAATTCCATCTATTGTGACCGATTCTATGCCCTGTTTCCCTCTAACTGCCTGTGCTGTAAGTTCTTGCACACCTGCCTCTGTGCTGGATATTTCAGTGTCAATGCCATTCATTATGACCGATTCCATGCCCTGTTTCCCTCTAACTGTCTGTGCTGTCAGTGTTCGCAAACCTGTCCTTGTGTTGGCTATTACATTGTGACTGCCGTCCATGATGAACGATTCAATGACGCGTTTCCCTTTACCTGTCTGGCTGTCACTTCTCGCAAATCTGCCTCCATGTTGGATATTACAGTGTCACTGCGTCAATAATGAACGATGCTGGCCTGTCCCTCTTTGACTGTTTGTGCCTTCAGTTCCACCACACATGCCATAGTGTTTGATATTATAGCGTTACTACCGCCCAGTAAAACTGATTATGTGTCTTGTTTCTTTCAGATTTTATGTGCTGTCAGTCTTGGCCGAACACCTGCCACTGGGTTAGATAAAATAATGTAAGTGATACTTCTACTACTACTACTACTACTACTACTACTACTACTACTACTACTACTACTACTACTACTACTACT